>WBNO01028437.1:132637-430268 GCA_013400575.1 Peucedramus taeniatus
GGGGAGCCCCGCTCCGCTCCGGACGCGTGGGCTGCGCGCTCCGCCGCCCCCGGGCCGCTCCGCCTCCTCCCCGCTCCGGGAGGTGCCGGCTGCGCCTCTGCACGCCTCGCCCCGGGAGCCGCCGCCTCCAAAACTTGTAGCTTCGTTTCCCCGGCAAGGTTCTGGAAATGGGCCCGATCCGGGAAAGGCCCGTTTCCGCTCCGAAACCATCCCAAGGGGAGTGTGGTAGGAGGGCGAGGGCTGCTCCCTCCTCCCTTCCCCTTCCCCGCGGCCGGTGCCCGCGGATGGCCGTGCTCATCCCCCCGGCTGATGGGGCAGCTCGGGCAGGTAGAGCTTGTGGGCCGGCTCCCTCCTGCTTTTGTTCCCAGGCTTTTCTTCTCTACCGGGGAGATGTGTCCCCTACCTGTCCTCTCCTTACAGTCCTGGAAACGGCATAATTATAGTGGTGGTGATTAAATAGCTGGTGCTTTTCTCGTTTTGGTGTCAGACCCCGCAGAGGGGGAGGGTGCTCAGAGCTAGGAAGCAAGAGTTAAAATGAAGTTAAAGTACAAACAGAAGCACATAGCTGACATGCTTCAAGTTTAGACAGTACAAGATATGCAAATGCACAGGGCTGTGCAGTATTGACATTTTGAGGTCATAGTGATAGGAATGTATTATTTATAGGATTGGGTTGCACTAGGCCGATAAACTACATTTTAAATCCTAGGCGTTTGTAAGTGATAAGATTTATATATATGTTTACACTATGTGTGTGCGTGTATACACACGTTTTATATAGTGTTTTAATGTTTCACAATTCAGATTCTCCCTGCCCAGCATTACGATGGGGACACCCCTCTCCTGGTGTGTGCTGCAGCCTCCCCGGCTGCTGTGAGCAATGGCTGGGAGCAAAGGAGGCCGGGGAAGGGACCCACAGAGTTTGCAGCAGTGTTGTGATCTCTGCTTTTTCCCCGCTGCGTCCTCTTCCTTTCCCCATATGTCCTTTCTGGCCACAGCTCACCCTAGAAACAGCATTTGCCTCTTTGCAGCCCCATGCAGCTCTCTGTCCTTCTGCCAGGAACTGTTCCCACTCTTTCGCTCCGACAGGCTCCTGAAATGGGGGAATCTCTGTGGGTGGGGGTAAGAAAACAGATCGTTTCTCATGTAAATTTTATCCAGTCTCTCTGCACTTTGTATCCCTCTTTTTCCTTAGCCAATTCTAGCTGAGGGGAAAAAAAAAAAAAAAAAAAAAAAAAAAAAAAAAAAAAAAAAAAANAAAAAAGAAAAAAAAAAAAAAGAGAAGAAAGATTAATGGCATCTAAAATGGGAGGGGTGGGGGGAGAGAAAGCTAGAGGCAAATTTCCACATCCCCTTCCTCTGGGCATCCTGGTGGGTTTTCCATAGAAACTTTCACACAGCGGCCAGACAGATGCTTAAAGGGGATGGAAGAAAATAATGCAACCATGATGGGAAAACAATTGCATCCCCAGCTTTCTACCTCCATTAAAGGCTCCTTTGCCTTTGCACAGAGGCCCTCAGCTCCCTGTCCCCGCAGAGCCCTCTCCCTTCACTCTGACCGTGGGGATGCTCCTGCAACAGCGGCATGGAAGCCATGGGAAAGCTGCTCCTTTGGCTTCTGGAAGTGAGAACTTGGTTTCCCTGCAGGGGGAAAGCAGCCTTTGTGCCTGCCTGGCTTCCCTAATGTGGAGAAAATTCCCATTAATTTTGTGAGGAAACATTTTGTTATGCGTGTTTCAACAAAACATTAAAAATCCTACGCGTATTTTTTTTTTCTTTTTTCAGAAATCCCTCTCAGTTTGACAGCCTCGCTGGAGCCCCAGCCAGGCCTGCCTGAGACAGCACAGAGAGGCCTCCCTCTCCCTTCTCCCTCTCTGTTGGCTGCTCTTTTCCTGTCTAATCAATTATCTCCCTAGCTAGTCCTTCTCAAAGGTGAGAGCTCATTATGCATATTCATAAATCACAGCTCCCAGACCTGACACTGATTGATGTAATCATCTCCCGCTCGCTCCCTGTCTGCGCGGGGCCGGCCGGAGGAAGCATCGGCGAGGAGGAGGAGGAGGAGGAGGAGGAGGAGGCAGGAGAAAGAGACTTCCAACTTGTCAGACCCCGTTCTGGTGGGAGCGGCCGGCCGGGCGTAGCGGGCCGTGTCAGGCTCCCCATTCACGGCAGCCAAAGTGCCCATCACAGCCCGGGATAAGGCAGGAGGAAGCCCTGGGAGCTGGGAAACAGCACTGAGCCGCCTCCAGCACAGCGAGCTGTTATGCAGGCAAAAGCACAAGAGTATGAAAAAGATCCAGCACAGTTTTCACAACCAGGCGTCAGACTGTGCATTAAAATACCCTCCCAAATCTTTCATGTTAGCTGATGCACGTGCTCTTTTCCTTAGATACCTAAAATTGGTTTATTCCCCTAAGAACAGATATATGTGGTCTAGATTCTGATCACAAGCGTTTAGATATGTGATACAGCAAATATCTTCAATCCTATATCCTCAGTAGTTATACTGTATTAAAAAAAAACAAATTTGTCAAGTTGCTGTTGAAAGGTTTTGGGAGCAAAAGGGCTCCTCCAGCTCAGACTACCAGCTTTCCAGATAGGAATGTGTATCTCAGCTATGACTGGTTTTCCAGTGTGTACTTCAGTATGTCAGTGTTCAAGATGCTGTTCAGATTATGTGGTTTACCTGTATGGTTAATATTTACACTTTTAAAATACCTCTTTTATCACTTTGATCCAAACTATCAATGTACTAAAGTAATAATACAAAAATATATGCCCTGGTAATCATAACAAGATACAAATCAAAGGGAGCCCTAATCAAGTACTTTTGAGAGTGTTATCTTCCTTGTTAACAAATGGTAATAAGAAAATTAGGGCTTATAGCTTGCTTGTGTTTTATCTAAGAAAACCAATAAAGATATCAGATGTTCTTTGTTTTATATGTTTGAATGTAAAGCAGAATAATGAAGAACATGTACCTTCTAAGGCTTCATTTGCTTTATGGGCATTAACCCTTTAGGATGCCAGTAAAATTCTGAATTTGCAGAATGAGACAAGCCTGTGCTGCCACCCAGGGTTTTGAGGCCCGGCTTTGCTGCAGTCAAGACAACATATTTTTTTATTAAATGCTGAAATTGGAACAAAGCAACAATGGCCGCTTGCTAGCTGTGCATGTCCAACAGGCCTCTTTACTATTCAGCAAATGGAAGATATTAAACAACATTTTGCTTAAAGGTACACTGAGGCCATTTCCATTAGGACATGGTGTCATTCATTTATTCACATGTTAAGTGGATGTCCTTGTGGCTAATGAGTAATAATCAACAGTGACTCCACTTTATTCCTTTGCTCCCAGCAATGTTAAATACTCTGATGGAGTCTCTTTGCTGACACACTAGAGAATATGGTTAAAAAGTGCTAAAGGACATTTGCAGCGTAGAGCAGCCACTACACACATGCTGGAAATAGCACTTTTATTACAATCTATTCTATTAGGCTTTGTTCCTGTTTAAGGCATGGCACGTGGAAACTGCTGATATTTATTTGAAGGTACTTTACTCCTTAAAAGCCGGAAATTCTTTCGATTTGAGAGTCAATGTGGTTATTGCTGGGAGATGAGCTCTCGTCCGGCTGGTTTCTGAAAAAATCAAACTGCACCTTGCGATAGCTCTACATTCAGTACGTGACTTCAGACAAATCCTTAGTGGGGGAGGGATTTGGGACAGAACCTTTCCTGCAAAAAATCTAGTTTGACATTTATTTTATAAAATAAAGTAACTCCCCTACCTGCTAATTAATTTTATTACATCAAATGGCAGCAGCTAAGTAGACTAATAAAATATATTAATCTGTATTTTTTCCTTTGCATGATTGCTTACACTGGAGTCTGCAGCTTGGTTGTCTCCCGTGTCAATTCCTAAAGTTTGAAAGGTATAAATGAATCATTCTTGGTCCTGATTAAGCTTAAGTTAGAAATAAAATATGTCAATCAATCTGGTTGGAAATGTTCCTGCTGTCTAAGTTGGTTATGCAAAACACTCTAAGGTGTGTAGGCATGCTCAATTAGGTCAAGGGATCTGATGGCACTCCCAGCCATAAATGTGTGTCACTTGGATTCCTCATTATTTTTAGCAGTGGTGAAAATGCATGTCAGTAGGCCAGCTAGCCAGGCTAGAATAAAATTACTTACTGGGTATGCATAAACCTGAGATTTTAATACATAAGTATTATACTTATTTTCAAGCAAAACAGTGAAAAGAAAATATCTCTCTCTCAAATATATGACTCACTCTATTGGATTTCTCAGCGATCATTAGTATAATTCACATTGGACTTTGCAATACTCAAGATACCTTAGCAGTAAAATTTAAGTGCCTAAAAACATAGATGTAATGTGAAATTAGATACAAGGAGTAAAACATTGATTTTCTCTGTTACAGTCTAACTTGCTTCCAAGAAAGATAAAGCTTCACTAGGAGATTAGACCAGCCACATTCCAAAATAATTTAATGAAAAAGGACACTTGAGATGGCTATTGAACAGCAGCACCAGTGCTGGTCTTCTCAGATGGAGACTTTTGCAACTGATTCCTATAGAAGACAATGCCAGAAATGTTTGCTTGATAGACAGATTTCCTCTGGTGTGCTAAATCGTAGCCTGATACTAACAGAAATGTTTCTGTGCAGTTACAGGGGCAAAAAAGGTGCAGAAAAGAAAATTTCAGTGCTCATTCCTGCCCTCCTGCACCTGGTGTAGTTGCTGAGATCACCTGAATTGGCAAAAAAACCAGGGTTAAATCCTCTGGTTTTAAACTTTCCATATTGGTACTTTGAACCACACCAAGACCTTGGGCTTGGGTACAAGAAATGGAATGAGAAACCAGCTAAACAGGGGTCCAGCCTGATTTTGTTATGCAAAAACCCAAGCAACCAAACCTAAATGCAGGGGACTGGTAAACTAAAAGAAAAACATTGCTGCCAAGAACCACAGGCAGGACTAGTACCGTAGGTAAGGCTGGGGCTTAAAGAGGTCTCAAATATGCTGTTAAAGATGGCAGTGTTCCTTTAAGAACAGCAGCATGCAGCTAAGATTTTCTTTACTGCCAATAAAACACAATTAAATTTTATGAATTAATATATTCACTTCAGGAAGAATTTCCATTCTTTTCTTCAGATATCAAAATGGAGCCATCATCAGTCAGTTAGTTAAATAGGGGAATCCAGAGAGTAAGTAAATGGAAGAGCTTTCAAATGCAGGGCTGAAAATGCCCAATGAATGTGTAGGGGGCTTCAATAAAAAGATTTTGACTTGTGTTTTCACCCCTTTCCCACTTTGCTCATTGTTTACTGACACTGCTGTGGACACAGTATTCAGTCCCTGCCCGCCCCAGCCCTGGGATGTAAAAATGTCATCTCTATTGTGCTGCCGGGCTCGCTTTGATGCTGCCGCAGCCCTTTGTGTGCCCTTCTCAATCCCTTTATAAGGCTGTCCTGATTGTCCATACTGAACATCGCCACAAAAGCTTGTCTTATTGAGAAAATAAAAAAGTCAGAGAGGGGCCAAATGACGGGAGATTGGGCCTTTGCTGTAAAAGACCTACTATTCACATTCAGCAGTCATTTTTTCATCAAGGAATTGCGAAGTTGGGATTGCGACCGTGCCAGCAAAGCCATTTTAGACACTTTCTTATTAAATTTTTATTTATAATTACTTTTATAATTACCTTTATTTTTTTTTTCTTTTTAATAGCTCATGTACTGCTGAGGACAAACATTGAATCCTAAGAACAATTCTGGAGGGTATTTTCACCTTTTCAAAGAAAACTGCTGTATAACTCAAATGTGCATGCTTCATCTGGGAACTTCAGACAGATTGTGTGGAAATTCAACTGCATAAAAACTACAAAAAAGGCTTCTTGTGATAAGAAAACAAGTCAGAAACAGATCCCTTCTCGCCCTGCTATGTAGGAGTACACACATTTGCAACCCAGAGCCAGAGACCGAGGGTTTAAATTGCTAGTCTGGAAAACCTCTACCCGTTGTTCTTCCACCTAATGCTATCCCAACTTGTACTGAGTGTCTGTGGGCAGGATGGAGACAAAGGCTGGATAAGGTCTTATTCTTTGGGAATGGGCTATCGGAATGGGAGGACGGTGATTTCATGGCTTTTGTTGCTGAGGTTAGGGACCGAATTCTCTCACTGAATTAGAATAGTAACAAGTGGGACTGGGGATCTCTGGGGCTTTTGTAGTGCACTCATCTGAGAGATTGCGCTTTTCTCAGCCCTTCAGATTTATTTTGCCAAAGTTACAGGGCAATTATGGAAATGCGCCCTTTGAAGCTGGGCCGATTTCTCTTTATTTTCTCTCCCCCCACCCAAAGGAAAACCTCCCTTGCCCCCATTCTTCAGCAACTTGGCAGTCATTAGGCAGTGGGGTTTTGAGCGGCCACTCAAATATTCTTTTGAATAGTGCGAGAAACTTTTAATAAATATGTGTTAAAAATAGACTTTGAAGCTTTTTGGGAAGGAAGTGTAAAATAGCACCGAGGTAACAACGTCCCAGAAAACAGGTTCTGTGTGTGCGAGGTGCCGGAACTCGAGATGCTTCCCATGAAAAGCAGCTCAGTGCTCTGGGACTGGGGCTGGCCAGTGGCACGGGGTGTTCGGCCAAGTGACCACCTGGGTGCTCCTGCCTTGCCACGCCGGTGCAGTTGGCAGCTCTGCAGCAGCACCGTGACCCTCGTCCCTCACACGTCCCTAACAGGAGGCCCAGCACAAACAGAATTGTACTTTCGCACCTTTGTACATTATTTATCATCGGAGTTTGGAATCTTGATGCTGCATGTGAACTAAGAGGACATTTTTTTTACCTTACTTGCTACACTAACGAAGTAAATATGTCTGAAACCAAATGGTGAGACCTGTAGCTAGTGATCAGTTTTGCCCAGAAACTTGGTTCTGTACACCTCTTTTCACTCTCTACTCTCCTTATTTGTATCAAACTCCTTTTAAGATAAAATGGTGTTTTTCTGAGTCATTTAACAAATGTTATGGGCCAAATTCAGAGTTGATGTTAGAGGGAAGAGATACTTTTGGTGTCCCTGAAAATTATATGCGCTTATACAGGGCCTGGCATAAAATGTGGACTTTCCATCATCACCAAAACTTGGTAGAAATATGAAGACTTCTTGTCTGAGTTTTGTAACTGAGATACAAATACATTTTTTGCTTTCTATAAAATTTATGAGTGATCCTGGGACCACATATTCAACAACATGGAACGTAAAGAGATTTGTGTTTTCTGGATGTTCAGGCTTGCAAATTTAGGAGCAGAAAATTCCTCTTAACCATGAATGTGTTTACAAAAATGAAAATCCAGCTCAGACTTCTACTGAAGTGTGCTTACAGTAAAGTAATACAAATATTTGCCATGATGGGTGCAGAAAGTTTAATGTCACATCTGTAACACGCAGCACTGCATACAGAGGCGTAACAATTTTCATGTGAGCTGGCCTCAGTGGAGTGGCAGAAGGTACCACTGAAGACCATCACATCTCCAGTCTTCTCATCCTCCTCCCCTTGTTCCCTTTCCCACATCCAAATTTCTTCTCCAGCCTCACACAAGTGCTTGCAATACCCTCCCTGTTCCTCTGTATCTTCCCCCAGTCTGGGAACATCTCAGTTATTCTGGAACAAATCGCATTATTGGGATACAGTAATCTGTCCAAACTGGATCCACTGTTTAAAAGCCTCCAAGAGCTTTTGGGTGTCTGATTCATTTCAATGTGCACCTGGATCTAGTGAACTCCATTTTGTAATAAAGACAGGAGGACCTGTGGGGTACAGACCTAGGTTCAGGTTTGGGTTAAAAACCTTAAAATGGGTTTAGGTTCTAATGTGCTGGTCTACTCCAAGAGCATTTCTAATCTTAAAAAGCCAGGTTAAGAAAAGGCAAACCTGCTAATAATATTAAGAAACTCCTGCTAATAATATTAAGAAGCTCTTCCATACATGGCAGGGAGTTGACTACTCTGAAAAATGGTAGTATTTGTGCCATCTGGCATAATCCTGGGAAACATGCAATGGAGCAAGTGATGATGTTTTGCTAGGGAAATAATTTAGGGAAGTTATTGCAATCCTTCCATTTCTGCCTTTGACAATTTCTATTTATTTATTTCATTTTAAGTCTGCATAAAAAACAAACAACACACTTACCTCTTGAGCCTTAAATTTGTCACAGAGTCTGGCTTTCTACTGTTTCAGGCTTTAGACACCAATAATTAAGAAGACTTTGAATCAAAATTGCAAATGCAGTTGCTGAGCACAGGGTTGGTCAGCTTCCCCAGGTGAGGGCCCTTGAGCAGTCAGACTTCTCTTCCCTGGCAGCTCCAGCCTGCAGGTGGTTTGGGGGAAGCCTTGTATTAATCTGGCCTTAAGGCCACAGAGACATAGATCACCATGACGAAGTCTCTGCCTGGAGGAAAAGGTCACAGATTTTGAATACTTTAGATATTTTGTCAGCCACTTCTGAAGATTGTAAAGAAAATGGGTTTCCATGTTCAGTGCTGTCAAAAATGACCCTCAGGATGCAACGCTTCTCTTTGTGCTTGGGTCAAAACCCACAAATGGGTAGGGCAGTCAGCAACAGGGTGAGATCTTCCAGATGCCTTGTCTTACAGGGAACAATTCTGGCTCATCTGGGCTGAATTTTAACCCCTGGGCTTTGTATTTGCTCTGCAGTGCAAGCAAAACAACAGGTCAGAACTATGACTGTCAATGTCTCAAAGGTTCAGAAACTGAGGGATGAGCATTATAAACTGTAATGATCAACTGGTTTATGGTACAAGGGACAGCACCTCCTCACTAATTTTACAAATAGACTTTAGATATGGGTGTCTACTATTTGACTGTCAGTGGGAAGTGTATATCTCATAAGGCTGTGACCTGGTTATCTTCTAACCCTGAGCAATTAATCACCAGCATCTAATAGAGAGTAGCTGTGCACAGCAGCATTTGGTGTCCAGCCTCTTCACAACAGTGCTTTCACCTTTTCTACAGCTATCAGACCTATAGCTTTCCTCAACATGGGACCACTACTTTCTTTTGGACAAGAACTGGTACAAAATCAACCTCTCTGAACACAGCAACTCCAGTCACTTAAAAAAAACCAAACCAGTGAAACATAAATTGTTCCCCAAAACAGAGAATCTTGTGCAGTAAAGTCACCAAACACCAAGGTCTCAGTTATCAGCTGTGTTGCACAGGGGGACAGAAGAGAAGAGGAAGGGTCATCATTCCCCCTCCATGTGCGTTGTGTTTCTCCTGCCTGTGGCTGCAGGAGAGGATGGGGAGAGGACCAAAATCTGCCCTCCTGCCAAGCTGGTAGGGAGTGCTGGGGACTTTCCCACCGCTTCTGTTGTAAGCAAGGGGAATGGCTTTGTCTGCAGTGGGCTTGTGCAAAGTTGGAGTAAGGTAGTGAAGAATCAGGCCCCATTGATTCTTTGTAGTACTGGAGCTTTGTTTTGAAGTGCAATGAAAATACAGGTGGCAGAGGAGATAATGCACGGTACCGTTCCTTTGGGACACTTGGAGAGACGGCAAGGAATTCCAAAATAAGGAGTGTGGGTTTTTTCCTAGCATTGATCACAAACACTAGTTCAAGAAAACACCCAGAAGTAGTAAATATGTAAATTTGTTATGAAAGAAGAACCTACAAGTACCAGCTATGTTAGAGAATTTGTTTAAGGATATTTGATCCTCATGCAGAGTTTATCAGATTATGGTTTAATTTGCACATTCAGGGTTTCTTGGCTGGTTATTTTTTGTTTTATTTTGCCTTTTTAAAGGGAGGGTTCCCTTTTAAAAAGCTTTTCTTTCTCTTCTGCTTTAATAGTTGTAGTGGTGGTATTGCACTTCTGCTAAGATGCAAGAAGTATGTTTACAGGGTAATATAAATCAGGTTTGGAGATTACCAATTTCATATAAATTAGATGGGAGAATACTGTTCCGCTATTTTGTTGTCTAAATTATATGGAAATTGGTCTTATGCAAGGAGTAAGTCCTCACAGAACAGGGCCCTTAGGCTCTTGCTTTAATTATCATAAGCTTCAATTTAATTAAACTTATTAAATGGTTTGGTGTAAGAACAGACTATCATTTTGCAGAAGCTTTCTGAAACAGAAAAATATTTATGCCCTAGCTGCTTGGGAAGGAAATAACACTTTTCTTCAGAGATGTTTCCCTCAATTTAAGGGTGAGGATCACCTGGGCCATCCTCATAGAAGCCTTCAAACTCTTTGTACCCAGAGGCATTTCAACCTGTTCCTCACTACAGAGCCAGCAGGTTCAGTTTGTCCTGCAGCTGGTATTTCTCTTTAATGGCTAGAAATTATAGGGCAGTGTTGACATAAGAAGAAGTGGATGGAAATGAACCAGGAATACCTGGGAACTAAAAGAAAGTCCTAAACCATCAGAATAGGGAGGCTCTGGAACACAACTAATTACCAAAGCATCCAACCAAAAAAACCCAGCCCAAGCCCACAACAAGAACTTATTGCTTTCATCAGATTAGTTTGATAGATAATTTGGGCATTTCATGGTATGGTGCCTGTATGAACAGGAGATGGGACTCAATAACTTAGGAAACCTTTTCCAGCCTTCTGTTCATAGGCAATCCTTTTGTGAGGCTTTACTCTCCTGAAAATAGCTAGATAATGGGATTTACCCCAGCTGTCCTGGCCACTTTCATATACAACCAATGTCCATGGTATGTATCAGTTTAAGCAGAGAAGTCCTTATCTGAGGCATAGATATTATAAAAGTCCTCATTCTGATGAATCTGATTCTCAGAGACTTCTTACAGAACCCTGCCTTTATTTATCAAGTCTATAACACAGCTTCTGGGCAATGTTACACGCCTTGTTTTATTCAACAAAATTTAAAACTTTGTTTGGGTTGAAAAAATATACTTATTGATACTATTTTTCCAGATACAATATTGTGGAGTAGCACTATGTATTTGTGGTACTGTGTACTGCCTGCTTTAAAAGGAATAATTAGAAGAATAATTAACTGAACATGTGAAATAGAGATGCTTCTTCAGGGACATGTGAGAGGCTGATTAATAAGAGAAAGGAGGGCCCCTGAGTGTCAGGGACCTAATAAATATATTTAAGGACAAAAAGGTAGAAAAAGAAAGTACACATTACTAATGTTGATAGAAAGCCTTAACTGCCTAATGCATTTCAGAAATTGCTTGAGAATAGTTAATCTGTGTGATAACATGACCCTCAGGGTTAGTTAGATCTGTGAATTCTTATCCCCCTGGGGACTTAGCAAGTTTCCAGAGATTCACTGCAAATTCTTATAAGGAAAAGGCATTCACAATTGGAAGATTTCATGCAGGTTTTACTTCTGAATACTCACGTTACACAAACTTAAATTTACTGAGATAATGGCAGAGAGTGGAACTCGGTATTAACCACACTGTTAATTTAAATTTTCACTTTCTAAAAACACAATCATGCATATTTGGATTTATTATGGAACCACATATAACTCTAAATGAAAGGAAATGTTTTACCATAACAATACTTGATTGCTTCTCTGTGCTAAATTAAACTGTGTATGTATATGCTGAAAAACAAATGTATCAGTTGCTATTTTCTTCATTTGATCAGGCATTTCTTACACACCCTCTACAAAAATTTCATGGGAAACTCCGAGAAAAACTCACCTAACTGATATAAACTGGAACCATAAAGAGCTTAGTATTTGCAGCCTCACCAGTGTTTTAGGAATACTGCCAATGGGAAGGCGAAACACATTTTGGAGAGTTCAAAAGAAAATGTAGGCAGTGTATACTACTGACCCCAGCAGTGGCATGATCATCAGGTTCCTTCTCCCAGACCCAGCAGGCACCAGTGCTGCTGGGGGGATGAAACATATCCTTTTGTGAGCAGGGGAAGCTGGAAATGTGATTTCTGTTTTGCTTGAGATGCTGTGTCCCAGCTGGCCCAGGAGAGAGATGCAAAACAAAAATTTTTTTACAGAAGGCAGTTTTTACACCACCATATAGGACTATGAGACTGGGATTTCCAAAGGAATTTAGAGCAGTGAGGCATCCAAATCCCACTGAAATTTCCTCTGAAATATATCAGCTGTAGAAGTTAGTGACACATTATAGGAGAAGCTTTTTCTTTTGAAGAACAAGATGGATTCACTCTTCTTAATATGGGTGTAAAAATGTGCAGAAAGGGGCAGAAGAAAGGAAATATTCTGAGTCTGCAGTTGGCAGTACCATGGATTGAAAGAACCTGTATGTTCTCATTTGTGTGGGGAATGTATTGATTCATTCACATCCAGACTGTGTTTTTGCCCAGACTGTAATCCAGGGTTAGTGTTCCTACACAGCATTAAAAGAGGTGAGATCAGAGGGCAATGATCCTAAAACTAAAAAGCAGTCACACATTTGCATGTATTTCTGACTGGATACCTTTGGCTCACCCTCTAAAGTAAAGCAAGATTTGTTTCTAATAGTGACATTGATATAAATGGTATAGAAGATATACTTTTCAGCTGATACTGCAAAATGGAGTGTTCACTGCATAGTTGTGCATAGGAGGTCCTGCCCATATATATAATTTAACAAAAAAGAAGCTTTTGTACTAAGAAGTTACAGCTTAAAGCTTTCTTATTTGGGAAAATTCCAGCCTTTGTGCTCATATCCCAGTTATTACAGTAAAGACTTCCAAATGGGAGATATTTTAGAAGAAAACAGTACCAGAGTGATAAGGGTACTGTGCTTATTTTTCTTCAAGCATTGGTATGCTTTTAGTTCAAGAAGGAATTTTAAAAGGTTCTAGATGAGATGGTACAAATCAAACATATTCTTATAATATTTATATAAAATATGTCAAGAAAAAGGAATAACAGGGACTATTATAACACATTGCCTGAGAAACAAGAACAATGGCAGGGCCAGACCTTATTGACCACAGCTCGATAGAGCAAGCATGGGACAATAAAAACTATTTTAGAAACACAAGGTTTTACTAATCAAGAACAATGCTTCCTTTGCCATTCCATATAACTGCCCATTACATGTGGCTTTTGTGGGAGGATGCATACCTAGAAGACTTGCATTGACTACCACTGCTAAAAATATTCACACTGGCCAAACCAAAGTAAAATCTCTTGTCTCTGGAATTAATATTTCCTACTTTGGTATCTTTTCCTGTAGGGATATTAACATACAGATAACATTAACAGAATGAAAATTTATTAGCAGTGACAGAAAGACAAGGAAGATTGGTGAGTAAGATCCAAGGGTATGAGGGGAAAGATCAAAAAACATCACAGAGTCTATCATCAGTCTGTTCCTGGGTACCTAGGAGAGAAAGTGAAGCTTCAAAAAGATGAGAAGAAAGCTGATGATGGGTGACACAAGCAGCTCCTCTCCAGGACAATGACAGAACAGTAATTATAGACAACGATGACATGTGATGGAGAGCTTTACCCTCCAACTTTACAGGAAATGATCAGGGCAAAATACATGTATCAACACACTGTGATAGGAGGAATAGGGAAAGAAAGGAAGGGTGAAAGGAATCCTCTGCCACTGCCCTATCGCCATGCTTATGCTATCAGGAGTGAGGACAGCCCAAAGCAAGAGAAGCAAAGAGTGTGTCCCTCTGCAGAAGACAAGCAGGGCACTTCTGAGCTGAATGAGTGAATGAGTGTGGTGGCCAGGCAGTCCCTGTGTCCTGAATGGTGCTCAGGGCTGCTCCTGGAAGGCCAAGCCTTCCTCTGACACAGCAGGAGCCTGCAAGAATCACAGATCAGTGCTGGATGCTGCCAGCAGTGATCCCAAAATGTGTGTGTTTATTTCAATTTGTAATCCATATATTTATAGTCCTTCCTGTAGGCTGAATACTGCTAAGAGAGCATTACAGGAAATGTTTGAGCTGCAGAGACTCAGAACAAGTGCCAGTCTGGAAAGCCAGCCAGCAGCCTCTTCCCAGAGCATCCTGGAGCAGCAGTGAGGAGCACAAGGCAGCTCTGCTCCAAGGAGGGGTTTGGTGTCCCCCTGGGAATACCTGGATGGCCTCTCTCATCCTGCTCACAGACTGACCTGCCAAGGGCAAAGGCAGATGGGTGTGCAGGGCCAGGCTGGAAGTGCCCTGTTGGGGTGGGATGCTGCTGCAAGGAGAGCCAGGCCCATGCTCAAGCATCAGATGGAACCCAAGAGCCCTGTTGCCAGCTCCACTGGGAGAGTGGTTTTGTCCAAAGACAAATAAATGCAGAAATTTTCCCTGTTTACATCCACATGTTCACACTCACACACACAGATACTATAAGGCTCAATAAAAGATCAAAAGCAAATAAACGAAGCAAATTAATGAAAATGAAGTATAAGACTGTAATCACACCCGACCATACCAAAAAAAAAAAATAGAGCTCCAACCAAATTAGTATGTAATGCACTACTTCAGACAGATGTTTGAATAGGAACAAAAGGAAATAAGGAGGAAACCCATACAATGCTGGTTTGAGTACTTTCAGGAATATGAAGAAAAAAAAAGGATAATTTCCCATTTAGCCTGCAGCAGAAATAAGGCCGGATTCTGATCCATTGAAGATACTCTTCCCATTGCCTTCAACAAAATCACCACGCAGCCTCTGCAATAACAGCTGAGAAACATGTTTCCTGAACAAAAAAGGGCAGGGCTGTGTCTCACTGGACTGGGGGCTCCTGGGCATGGATTAGCAGTTAACCCAGGCACAGGCTTCTGCTAGACTCTCACAGTACTTTTCTTTCTGCTTCTCTTTTTATTGCACACAGTTCTTAACCATGAAAATCACAAGTGTTTTTTCTTTAGCATGTAGAATTTGAGAACATTTGTTTCCAGTTGTGATCATAAAGAGATAAACAAACTTCTGCTAGCATGACAGCTGCAGTATGTCAGGGAATGGCCACTGCAGCCAACATGGTACAGAGCACTGCATCAGGTACAACAACTGCCTCCCCAAAACTGTGCACGTTTCTCAATCTATTCTATCTACTTAAAGAAGAATTAACTATCTGTTTAGAGGGAGAGGGTACACATAGTCATCAGTGATTCCCAGCAGTTTCATGTATTCCACAGTTTCTGGCATCAAAACACTCAGTTTTACTGCAGTCACATAACTGGTTTTTGACACATTCCTTTAGGACATGCTGTATTGGATTTGGACTGATACTGATAAATTGTAAATTTATCACTGTAATTTTGTCATTCTAGGATCTCAGATGTTTCAAATGTGTGCTCTAAGATGTAATTTATACAAAAGATTAATAAAATGGTCTTCTTGACTCCTCTGTTTTCCCATGTGGAAAGGCTTTCCTATTAGCTTAAGTGTCTCCATCACAGCCTTGTTGTTTCTTTAAGTGCTACTCAGTTCTCTCCTTCACAGATGGGCAGCCTAAATTATTTACTGGTACTGTGCAGGGTCATCAATGAACCTCAGATCACAGTTAGACTGCCAGATTGTCTTTAACAGGAAGTCTTGGCTGTCACAGTTCTCTCCACTGCCTTCTCAAGACAGATCCAGAAGGTGCCAGGAGGCAGCAAAACCTGCCCATTGATGCCTGTAATCTCAAAAATGACATTTACCTTACCTTGTTGTTGGGCAGGGATAATGATTGAGTCTCTTCAAATGCAGTTTTAAGAGTTAGATGAAGGATTTTTTGTCCAAACACTAAAATCAGTTCTTGACTCATTGCACCAGATTGAGGAAAATGCCTTTTGGAAGCAAACAAAGACATTAGAGACTTTCCCATCCACTGATCTGAGTGTGCCTGCAATCAGCTCAGGTGCAGGACTTGGTGCACTGTCCTATCTGCACTTTGAATCTCTGAAGAACTTCTGAAGAAATCAACTCCCTGAGTGGCAAGATCATGAGTTTGCATACTGTGAAAGGCCAGAGTCCAGGAACAGAGCCACAAAGCTGAAATCTCATCCCTCCATATCTCAGTTCCATCTGAGAGCTGGGAAAAGGGAGAATGGCTTATCAGTAATTTTATACTCCAGAAGTACAAGCCCAACTCCTCCACTGCTGTGCATGACAATTGCTCATTACACTACCAAATCACCCTGGAGTGTCATTCTGCTGTTACTCTCTTAAAAATGAGGCTGAGAGGCACTGGAGATCTGGAGCACTTGTGAGAATTACAGTGACACCACTGCAAATTGTCTTGTATTTTAGCTATCAAGGAAGTCAAAGGAACTGGCCCTTGCCAAGAAGCATCCTGCTGCTGCAGCAAGATCACTTGTGCTTCCAGCCTACCTTGTTTATAAAGTTATACATTTACTTTGGAAGTCAGCAGAGCTATCACAGATCTGAACTCCATGTAATTAGGAGACAGCATCAGGTGATAAAAATGCAGAGTAAGTCCTAGCAAGTGAGGCAAGCAGGGTTTGGTGGTTTTGACTGCAAAGAAGAACACAGAACAAGAGAAAACATATTCAACAATAAACTGCAAAAACTGCAGATGACTGTGACACTCACCTTGATGGGCCTTACAACATTATCATAATTTATCTCATCTGTCCTGTTCCCTTTTCCCATCTGTCCAGCTTCTTTTCCAACCCTGTAAGTACTCTTTGATCTGGTAATCCTTGCTTGGTCCTCAAAGAGGTGCCTCTGTAGTTTTTTTTGGGTTTTTTTTTTGGTTTTTTTTTTTTTTTTTTTTTTTTTTTTTTTTTTTTGTTTGTTTGTTTTTTGTTTGATTTTCATTTGTTGGTTTGGAGGTTTTTATTTTGGTTTGATTTTTGTTGGTTTTCTTTTTTAAATTTTATTTAAAGAATTTCTCTTCCCTGATCCCAAAAAATAAACATGATAATTCATTTAAATAATTAAAGGCTTATTATTAAAACAGAAAATACCAGATAAGTAAATTAAAACATTTGATTTTTTAATGCATTGTGGTTTTACATTATTCTACACAATGCACCAGGATAAAAGTGAGATGCTCCTAAAGTGAATATATTCAGAGGCTCAACTTTTCTTCTAACTACAGCAGAATGGAAACTAGGAACTTTTTAACAGATTCACAGATAGAGAAAGATTCAACAAAATTAACAGATAGAGAAAGATGCCAATGAACCTCCATTTATCCCCAGTTTGCATTTAATTTTTTAAGGTTGCATCTAATCTTTTGGGAAAACAAATCTACTTGATTGAGCATATACATACTTTTATTAGGCAACAACAAAGTTTGGAATTATTTTATTCCAAAATATTTTTGTAATTGCCCCTGAAAGGCAGCAATTTTCTGATGCTGTATTAGAACATAATATAATACCCCTTAACAGCTGAATACATGTCTGGGGCCAAGCAGCCCTGGAACAGTATTTATGCTAATTAAAACTAATTTCTTTGCAAAAGTTTTACTCTTGGAAAACAATTTAAACTTAATGTGTACCTCTGAATTTACCTTTCTTCTTATGTCAAGAAAGTACTTTCAGCAACATTGTCATTAGGCAGTTATGTTTGTGATATTAGGTACATATGATGGCAATTAGAGGCAGAACCTCCAAAAATCCTGGTAGGATACCCAGGCATGGCTATAGCTATTTTAAGCAGATTTATATTTAGGGCATCAAAGAATGTCACAAAAGAAGAAAATATGGTAACTGTTGCTTTAAATTATAGCTATCATTACTTCAAAAGGATATTCAATCAGAAACCACTGCAAACTTAAACTATTTATGTCTTCTGACACTGAAAGGAAAGTAGGCAGTTTCAGCCTGTCATCTCCTAATTCCTCTTTTCTCCCTCCTATTTTTTTTTATGTTTAATAAAAGAAAAGTACTGTTTGGTCTAAGAAACAAGTTATAAGTCCAGGAGGAATGAGTTAGAACAGGTCTCCTGCTTGTTTTTGACCTTTCCCTGTCTGTCAGGCTCATTAAGTATTGCAGGTTCTTTGCTGGTTATTTTACAACAGCTATTGGAAAAATGAAACAAACCTGTGTAATGGTCTTGCTTTGGCTGCTTGGACATAACACTCAGCAGTGTTGGCCCAGCAAAACAGTTCCTGTGTCAAATAGTAACAGAACTATTTTCCCCTACAAATCAAAAAGACAAAATTGAAGCTACAGTTGTTCGCAGAGTAAATTTTGAACAAAATCCTAAGATCATGATTAAATTGTCCACGGGGATTCCTGACCTCTTCTGGTAACAAGAACACACCTCACTGTAGTCAAATGTTTAAAAGCAAGGAACTTTCTGTTCAACAAAATCTTTAGAGGTTGGCCATGGGATGGTCTGCAGAAACTAGCAGGAGATTCAGGTGGTAAATAAAGTAAAACAAAAAACCAAACCAAAACAAAAATTTTTAATGTGCCTGCTACACCTTCCTCTCCAGAGGCACTCAATGTGTTGAGCAAAGAATGACAAAGTAGTGTCATTAAATTTAGAAATAAAATTTAAAAAAAGAAGAAATGCCTTAAAGAGGAGTGAAAGAGATCTCATGACAAGAAAGGGGAGAAAAAGATGTGTCCTCTGTGCAAAATACATTCCCAAGGCAAAATGAACACCTTGTATTCCCATCTGCAGGGGAGAAGGCAGACACAGAAATCTGCAGCTGGGAGATGGGTGGGTGCAGAGGAATTCCAGATAACTTTGTGGTGCAGGCTTTGGGTGACCAGGCAGCAGTCTCAGTAATTTTGCCAGGCAGATGCAAGCAGCTCATGGAGCTCCTGTTTCACAACAAAGCAAGGAATTAACAAGTTTGAATTACAGCACTTCCATCACACAGATATACGTGAGGTAAGAGCAAAAGAGCCCAAGCCAAGAATCAAGCCTGTGTAGCATTTTCCAGAAAGTGGGATGATTGCTGAAGAACATTTCAATTTTGAGTGACACTGGTCACACCTGTGACAGTGACTGAGGATTTCTGTCAGGGTCTCTTGCCCATGGGAGTGCTCGGTTGGCAGTTGAGCCCCTCCATGATCAGACAGATGTTTCTGGTTGATTTTTCTGCTCCCAGTGTAGCTGCTTTGAGCCCCAGGTACCAGGCAGAGCAGCACGAGTCAGGATCATGGCCCAGTGGAAGGCAGAGAGGTGCCTCAGAATATAAGAAGGCAATTCCCAGCCCAGACAATTTTGGGTGCTGTGGTGTCCCATGGCAGCAGGCCTGTGCAGTGCCTCTGGAGCAGCCAGCTCCATGGACCAGCATTCCTAATGCCCCTGACCCAAGTGCTGAAACCATGCTGGTTCTGCTTGATGTTGATCCTCTGCCCCTGCAGTGAAAGGGAAGTCAAAATCAAACAGTTTCAGTACAGAAGGCAGGACCTGACATTTAGAGAAATGTCTGGTAAAAGCAAGCAAAGGAAAAACTGAGTGTAACGTGTTGCCACAGTTCTCATCACTGGCATTTTAGCTGTATTTCAAAACATGCATGTAGCATTTCTCATAATTTGCACTGGGCTTTTAAAAATTTTTTTCTTGGTAGAATCTATTTGTAAAAAAACATTTCTCTGCTTCTTTTTCCAATTCAACAATATAAACTAATTAACAAAACAGTTTGTACTGTTCATAGATTTATACCAATCACCACAGTGAAAAAGCAAGTTACCCAAGCCACATTTAAATAAATAAACGGTTGGCATCTATCCTCAGCAAGATTACTGACAGTAGTTTGCTTAGGCACAGAGTCCAGAACAGCTTCTCCCCAGCAAGATTCATGTGCTTTTTGGTCTGAAACATTGTCCCAGCTTGGTTATTTTTTTTTTCTTTTCTGCACCAGCAGGAAAGAGTACAAAGACTAGGGAGAAAGAGTAAATATCTTCCCTTATGTGAATTAAAATAAATAAATACTACTAAGAAAAAAAATCTCTGGACTCTTAAAAAGGAATTAAAGACATAATGAAGAGACAAAAGTTACTACATGGCGAAGTAGCTGCAGAGTAAAAGTAAATGCAACAAAACCAGGAAAACATTCTCAATATTTAATTCCACAGGGCCACTGTCCTTTCCCATGGGGATCACTGTATTTTTCAGGTGACAAACTGCCTCCCTACAGAGGTTTCTCTCGCTGGAGGTGCAGCAGAAGGAGCTGCTGGCACTGGAGCACAGTCCGTGCGCGGAGCAGGAAAGCGCTGCTGCCCGCCAGCGCTCTGCCTTTCCAGCACAGGTAACTACTGCTTTAAGCAAATTGTTTCAGGGATTGGAATGCAGCAATAACTGATCTAATTAGTGTGGGCTGTAATCTAGGAGGGTTCATTATGTCACACGCATTATGACTCCTGGATATTACCAAAGGACTCATTTGTAGTAGTTGAGATGAATTTCTCTGCGCGCATATAACGTCACCCACATAGCTATGGTGAAGTGGCTTTAAGATGATCTGATGTATTTAAAATCTCTGACTTTGAGCAGGGTTAATTTTCCAGACAGTAATAAACAAATCAGCAAATAGTACAGATTTACTTCTTGCCAAGGAAGGGGAAAAAAAAAGAAATGTAATGCCTACTTCACATTAAAATGGCAAGTAAACTCTGTGACAAAACTACAAAGGAAACTAATAAATCATGCCAGAGGAAATATATACCATAATTAAAGACACACACACATACAGACTTGACAGAGACTTTACGTTTCTGGGTACAAAACCTGTTTACTTCATGTAACATGGAAAAAGTTTAATGGCTCCTAAAGAGAAGTCAGTTATTTATTATTTCTGCTCTAAAAGCCCCCATGAGCCTTCCCTCAGCAGGAAAGCAAGCCTACACTCCAGGTAACAAACCCAACCACATGAATTACAGAACAAGACAAATGCATAAAGGTGTATAAGCAGCTTTCAGTACTACAATGCTGAAGTAAAAACCAGGTTATAATTAAGTTTAATTTAACCTCTAAAAAGGTTACAAATAGAACCTCTATTATTTGCTTCACTTTAGGAGTCTCACACCAACTAGGCATTTCACAGCCTTTGCTTTTATTATTGAAAAAGTTCATTCCCACACAGATACAAATATGTTTTTCCCTTTGACTTACATAGAGTCTGATGTAAAAAAAAAATCTTCTGGAGACCACTTATGCCTGTGCTTAACATTAAGCAGTCCTTAGAGCCCCTGCCTGCACCTTCTTAAATCAATATTAAAGCCTCTGTTAATTTTGTTTGTTCATGATCCCCACTCAAGGGGAAAATGCCACCATGACATTGACATTGGTAACTTCTGTGGTGTTCTATTCTGAACACACTGATCTTCAGACCTGATCTAAAATTAACCGAAATGAATTAATTCTTTACTTACATTCATATGATTTGCATTGGACCTGCCTTCTTTCTAGGAGTCAGAACTCAGTGTTATTTTGTTCTCAGTTTCCGTTAGAAAAATCAAATGTTACAAAATTGAGTTGATAAAGTAGAATATCAGAATTACAATCTGTATGTAGAATATAGCATTGTTCAACTAGAAATATGAAGTTGTATATGAGGCTAGCATGAAAATGCTGCAGTATGAGTTGTTTTTGTTTCATTGCAATATATTTTAGTGGCTGAAAGAACCCTGGACTAAAATCTAAATCTAAAACTTTAAAAATTATTTTAAAAAATTCTTTCCCCCAGAAAGCTAAAGACTTAACTGGATGACTTATTTCCATTACTTTCTAACCCAGATGGGGTTTCAATATCTCTTAAATGGTTTTTAAAATCTCAAATATAAATTTAATTTCCAGATACAAATTAGATTCTCATTCTCTTACAAAACCTTCTCTAATGCTGTTACCTCCACTATCCTTTTTGATGTCTAGGTATCAAATGTATTTTAAAGTGGGTACCAAACCAGATAGAACAACTGACTGTATTTAGTCTTTAATTAAATGCTGGTAGATTTCCTTCAATAGCATTAAGCTCAGAAGTGAGAAAATATAATTAAATGATGCTCCTACACAGAAAATGATCAGCATTCTTGTATGCAAGGTGTGGTAGCAAAGTAAGCTAAGGATTACTTCTCAGTTTTAATTTTATATTGAAATTCTCATAGCTCAGGAGAAACCCTATTTTGTATGCATGAAATATTAACCAGGCAATTGTCCTAAGGATGCAGTGGATTTATTAAAGTCCATTAATTTGATTAATAATTGGATTGCTGACAAGTTAAGTGTCTCAGTGCTGTTAAAACAAAGTATATTTTAAATGTATCTGACTTCCTCCCATTGTCATCTCACTGAAGATGTGGGCAAATGAAAGGTTGTATCATAAGAGGTTGCTACCCTGTGGAAGCCCTGGTATCATTAACAAGCAGAGGAAAGCCTCAACATGAAGAGCTGGTGGGTTGTACAATGTTTTCAAAGATACTGAGGCAGGAATTGAATGACAGCAGAAAAGGAGGTTAATCTTTAACACTCCTGTTCTAAATGGAAATATTTCCAATACTAGTGAACTGCTGCAATTTCCACGTGTACATCTAAAACATTCCTTTGTGTGGACATGTTCTACGTGATGTCTTGGCAGAAACCAAGAGACACAGACTCTGATCTTAGCTCTGCCACTGACCCGCCCCGTGACCCCGGATAAATCATTCCACTGTTCTGTTTCTCTTCTTACTTTTGCCTGTCTTGCTTCTTTAGAGCACAAGTTCTTCATACAAGGAGCCAACCTCTAGTTACCTTTTTGTCTGACATGTTGAGGCCCTGATCTCATAGGGAGCCTCTAGGAAATTTGAAAATAATTAAAATAGTGGTGAGGAGTGGATGGTACTGACATTCCCAGCCCTCATTCTATCCTAGGAGATACAGCAGTATCAGCACAACCACACCTACAGTACATCATGGATTTTAGCTATCAATTAGGATAAAACTTAAGTTAAGGATAACTTAGGATTAAGTAATTTAGGATAACTTAGGATAAGCATATTGTATCAACAATCCAGGCCAAATTAAGGTGAACCATTCTTTGTCTTTCACTCCTTTCCCCCAGCACTGTGCTGAAGACAAAGAACAAAGTATACTCACACTAGAATAAAACATAGCTGCTAGTCAAGGCAGTCTCAAGATGTGGCATCTGTTTGGATAAAAGGGTTCAAATTCACACCTCACCCACCTCAGAAAAGCTCTTGGATGATCAGTGGATCTTATCCAAGACTGGACATATTTCTGCCTCCTCTAGAGGCTGTTTGCCATGGAACATTGACACTGCTCTGCTACTTTGGGCCTCAAGTTTGGGAGATTTAAATCCTGCTGTGGCTTAGGGTCTCTATTAGGCACACAGTCACCCAAGAAGGACATAACTCCAGCAGGGCTCCCTTTAGCTCCCCCTACATTCTCCTTAGCATGCTGGGTTCTGTGACTCCTTCTCCCGATTGCCTCAGACAGCTGACTTGGCTGAATCCCTCTTACAGCCTTGTCACAGCAGGAAGACATGCTCAGGCATGGCCTTAGCAGAGGTGTTATACAAGGAGCAAGGTGAGAAAGCCAATCCCATCCTCCATGGGAATGGCCCACCTGTGACACTTGAGCTTCATGACATTGATGAGAAGATTATGTACAGCTCCTGTTCTGAAACACATCATGTCTGGCACCAGGACTGGGTTGCTGGAAAACCCTCCAGGTGATTCAGATCTTCAGCTGAGGGATGTTTTAAGTCTGAAAAAACTGCAAAAAATTATATTCTAGGACTACATTGGGATGTAGTTGTGTGCTCATTCCCGCCCCAGTGCAAAACTGAGATCCCACTGGGCTTTTCTACCACCTCACACCTCCAGGGTTCTGCCTCTGTCTCCAAGGCAGGTACCTGCCCAGTGCCTCTAGGTTTGCAAAACTTTGATATACAGCCTGCAAACTGGAGGATGATTGGCCACATCCCCACTATCACCTCTGTCTCCACCAGCAGTACCCTGTGCTTCCTTCAGCACAAGAGTTTTGGTGTCCTGGGAACCTTGGCAGATCTGTGAAAGCTACCAAAATGGATCTAGATAAAGGATACATACCCTAAATCACTAGGATAAACATTTTGGGTCACTTTTGAGCCACATAAAATAGCAAAGAGAACTTGTAACAGTTTTGATAAACAGGCTTTGTTACTGTGGCCCCAAAAAAACCCACTCAGAAATACAGAATAAAATCAAGACTGCAGGATATAAGAAACTCATAATTTTTATCCTTTCCAGCTTTTACCCTTCCTCCTTTTTTAAAGTAAGCTTGACCTACTGTGACTCCTAGAAGTTACCTGCTGGGCACATTGGATATATTTCAGTAACTAGAGAATGAGAAATATATATTAGGCTTTGGAATAGAAACCAAAATAAAAGCTTTACCTTTAGGAATATTAATGTTGGTACTGCCTGAGTTGAGACAGTTACAGACTGGAAGACTCTGTTGCTGCCCTTAGTTTGTATAAGTGGGAATATCAGCAATTCATCCTGTAGAAAACAGTACTTCAGCTGGCAGAGTTGGAAGGGAAGAGTGAGAGAAATTGAGGCCTTTTGTCTTGGGTTACATGTTTAGGGGCTAGAAAAACCCTAATACCTTTTTTTTTTTTACCTCTGTAAAAAACAAATAAAATGAAACAGAAGGGAAGAAAAAAGCTCCACCAACAACACAGCAACATGACAGTGATGTGTATAATGATCTTTGGCAGCCCAAGATAAGATCACAGCCTGTGGGACTGTTGGAGCCTGGAGCTACGGACCCCTGCTTTGGGGAAACACTAGAAGTGTGCAGAAAAAAAAAAGTTCCGATTCCATATTAAAAAGAAAGGAGAGGTATGTTGCTAAATCTATTCCTTCTGAAGAAACCTTTGAAAATATAAATATGTGAAAACATCTGAGTCATTTCTTCATCCATGAGTGAGTGATCCCCTCTTCTCTCACCAGTAATACCAGGAAGGGCTGCTCTACTCCCAGTTTGTCCCAGGAGCTATGCTCTGCTTAGTTAGTTCCATGAGTTTTTTCAGTCAAAGTCACCATGCAGATATTATTCTCCCATTAAAGTCACTATAGGGTTTTTTTAAGTCACTACAGGGTTTTTTTTCCCTAATGCAAACTTGTGCATAAATTTTAAATCCAGAATATAATGAATGGTGTTCATCTAAGTTACTGCTGTCACTATCCTATCTCACTCTGATCTTGGGAACAAGCCTGTCCTTTCAGGAAGATTGTTTGAAATGTCTGTAATTGAATTTAAAAAATAAAAATCTGTTATGTTCCAAGAAAAGACCCAGAAACTTCTCAAAGTCCACAAGCGGCTTTGCGGTTTCTGTTGATTTTAGATGGAAGGTGCGAAATACAACAACTAAATGGCAGTACTAGTGAAAAATCAAGTTATTTATGGTCCTCTTCAGTTAGATTAGTTTATCTAAATAATTCCTTGTTTATCTGTGTTAATGTTTGGACTAGTGCAGTGGGAGGAAACAGCGGGATGGGAAAAATTTTCTTTTTTGGGATGCTATTTAAGCAAATGTCAAACTCTGCCCTGGCTGCTGCCGAATACTGAGCTGTTCTGAAAATCCAACCCTTTCCTTGGGTGCTGAACAAAGGGAAGCAATGCTGCTGGTTAGCTTAAAGGACTGGTACCAGAAAAATCAGAGGGTTGGCAGACCTGTGCATGTTTGAACAGAGGAAAATACGCTATAAAAGAAATGTTGAGTGGGTGGAAAGTGCAGAGAGCAGCAGTTCTGTGAATCACTTCCTCCCCCAAGGCCTTGCTGTCATTAGGAGTACAGGTGTGTGGTTTTAAAAACACATGTTGTCCATACTGATATTTTAACAAGCGTTAGTAAAAGCAGTAGCAGTTCTAACAGGCATTTACTGGTCAAGATAAACCCTAAGCTCCCCCCTCTGGGTTGTCACAGTCAGCTAACATGTTAAAACTGTTGCTGCCTAGTCCAAGAAAGGATTTTAACATGAGTTAAAAATAAAGTCCTTTTTGTACATGCATGGCTTAAGAGAGAAGAGTCCAAATCCCTTCTTCCAGCAAGAAGAATAGAAAGAAGCAGCAGAAAAAGAGGATTAGAAGCAGCATATGTGCTCTGTCTTGCCTGTTTACTTCCCAAGATTTTATTTTGCTTTGCTCCACTTACTGAGTGTGCCACTGGATGCAGACCCAATTAATTTCTGTATGACCTTTCAAATCAGGCCCTCATACAGAACATGGTCAAGGCATGGATTTCTGGAGCCAAGTGCCCCCTAGTACATGAACAGGTAAAGGTTTTGCAAAGCAAACTCTTCTGAATATGGTAGTTCTCACCAACTCAAAATCTTTCATCTCCTTAAAAGCATTAGAAACAGAGGATGAGGCAGATGCTCTTACATCCAGCCAGCTCTGCCACTGGGAAACATCAGAAAAGCTCTCTGGCATTTTCTGAGGTGTAAGACAAGGCAGAATTTACCCCAAAAGCATGAAAGCAAAGTTTATGTGCATTGCCATGCAACTGTATTACACTAATACTGAATTGGGAGCTCAGAGCCTGGTACTAATCACTCATTCTGAGTCAATTTGAACGCACACTCTCCAGAGGCAGCCCAAGTCTAAACTGAAACACTGTAGGAAGTAAAATGTCATTTAACTGGAGAAAGGAAAGAGCCTAGTGAAAGTAAGAGAATTCAAGGGGCACTCCTTTCTGCTGTCATTTGTCATGTATGACACAGGAATGTTGACATCATCCTCTGATAAATGACACTGGCACCTGCATCAGAGAGATATTCTTCAGCAAAATAGAAGCCTGAAAATCCAGCAGCAGGGCACTACTAGTAGGTTCCAGGAGCTTGCAAGAAAGGAAAGATAGATGATGGTAATTTTCTTCCAAAGAGAAACATAAGACTTTTTAAGAACCATTCCCTTTTGCTTCCCCTTCTGCTCCCCCTGGGCTTTGGGAAATGATTCTGTTTTCTAAATCTAATAGTGTCTTAGACACAAGCTATAAGTTATCCAAGAGCTAACTTGTGGCACTCATGCCACCACCCAGTCTAGGAGGATAAGTGTCAAGCAGAGAGCTCCAGAAGGCATTCCCATGACACAGAGCTTCAAAGGGGCCAGGCTGGCCTTCTCTTGTCCTAGGCCAGTTAGAGATGTCAAGGAACAGACTATTCCAGCAGCAATCCTTCCAAACCTTACCTCTGTATTCACAACCTGTAATGCAGAGGCTTTTCCCTCTTAGAGCAGGAATACATGTCTCCACCCCACTCCTGTATGCTGTACAGCTGCAGGGCAGGTTTGTGGCAGAGCAATTCTCTTGGGAAACTTCTGCACGGCCATACAAAGCTTGCTGTGGTGTGGTTTGACATCAGCAGGCAAAGGTAACTAAAGAAATTTTTTCTCATCTTAAGACAGATACATCACCAGTTTTCTGTGTTGAAAAGCCAAAGGCCAGTGGATTGATTGTAATTGTGAGGGGAAACTCCTGCTACTCTTAAAAATGAGAAACAAATAGCTGGGTCTTCTCTGTCAGATTTTTTTTACTTGGTTGGCTCATGGAATTTACATGCAGCTTGATTTTTCTTCTAATTGTATGATTTATTTATGCCAGAAAAGAAGGGGGGAAATCTATTTGATTTGGAACAGCAGGTTGTGAAGGCAAGAACACAAACTCTGTGACCAAGGTAGCCTAGTTCATCATTAGGAAACCTGCATGCCATGCCAAAGACCTGCCTAGCTACTGGCCAGTCCCAGTTTGTTCTGACCTGCTAACTCCTGTCCAGTCCATTTGTCCCTTGCCATCTCCAGGGATCTCCATGCAGTGATACAGACTAATAGCCCAGTAATTCTGGGCCAAGAAATATCCTTTTCATCCTGCACAGCCAGCACTGTCTTCCAGACCTCTGAGTGCATGAGGGAGGCTGGAATCTGGATGAAGAACAGCTGGCTTAAAACACACCCTAACAAGCCAGTACTGGCTGAAAAGAGAAAACACTGGAAGAAAGAAGCAGTACATGGGCTAACCTTCATATGCAGGGCTCCTTCTCCAGGACTGCTAAAATATTATGCTGCTCTTGGCTCTTACTGAATCCATCTTTGGTACTGAGCACTGGAGCAGAAGCAACCTCTGTACTCCTGATTCTCCTGCTGGGATAACAACCCCACATTCATGTCTTCAATATTGTCAGGTGGGATTGTCATAAACTGAGCTATGTAACACATTCTCCAGGAAAATACACTTTCATCTTCTAACCCAGAGAACCAAAAGACAGCATATCATACTGATCTGCTCTTCAGACTGCTTTGGACCAGAAACTTACTAATTAAGCTGCAGGCTTGTGACTGGTGAGTCCCAGCCAGCTGGGCTGGGTGCCTTCCCCTCAGGAAGCTCAAGACTTTTTGCATCATAGTGAGAGGCAAACAGTAACTGCAGATGCTGATCCTTGGCTTGATGGGGTTAGGTAAGCCCCATTTGAAAAAGCTGCTTTGGCAAAAGGCAATTAATTTTATCTCATCATGTCACACATGTATGGCTATGGTCATCACAAAAGATAGTGATGCAATTTTCATACTCAAGGAAATATGAAAATTTTAAGTGTTTAGGCTTGGCTAGCAACTTTTTTCAGCCCATTCTTCAGAAGAAAACTAATTTCAGGGACTGATGGAAACTGTGAATTCTAACAAAGGTGGGTGAGACAAGAAGTTTATTTTTATTGTACACATTTTAAAAAAAATTATGGACATTATTATCCTTATAGTCTTGATACTTCTAACAGCTTTCCTGCAGCAAACTATTACTTGATGAGTTTATAATGTTTAGAGCACAGCAATGATGACATAATTTTGTTGTAATGAAGATAACTATTGTCACAGAATGTCAGAAGGCACCACATCACCCATTAAGTGTTATGATTTTGAAATACCCTAAAGAACAGTCTTCTAGGCTGGTTGCAGGAAGATATATACACACACACATGTCTGATTTTGATTAAAATACAAGTTATTGAAAGGTTCAGTGCAGTCCAAATCTAGAATAAACTGTTCAGCCCCACAGATTTAAATACAGAATAAGGAAAAAAAAGCCCTCCTAGGACTCTCCATATTCTCCCTGCATTGGCCAGACAATGATCTAATAACAGCAGTGGCTTTGGGGATATTTGTTTATCTGCTCTGAGTCCAGTTAAGTGACTCAGAGGTAACGTGGCATTTCACTGATGTTCTGTTGGACCATGTTGTGCTTGTAACTTTATCCTGAAGGAGGCTATTCATAGCAGGCATTCAGGAATGCTGCAGAAGGGGTAATTTGAAGATGGTTGCAAACACATTTGTGGATACAAATGAGGCAGCCACAAGTCTTCATACCTTATCTCTGTAAAAGCAAGTATAAAATGGCAGGCCAGGAGAACAGGGGTTTCTCCCAGAGCAGTGATGCCAGACTGATTCCTCAGCCAGGCAACAGCAGGGGCCTCCTGATAGTTTTGATTATTACACTCCTGAGATCAACCAGGAGTGCAGAATCAGGCCCTCAGCACTGACAAAACTGTGCTCAATCTTCTCTGACCCTTCATTTGAAAGTGTGCTTAGACACAAATGTAAGACACAGAAGATTAAGGAGATGGGGGCTAGGAGGAGGAAAGCTGAAGGAAAATATGCTATAAATATAAACTGGGTCATATAAAAAATATTAACTATAAAAGACAGCTTTCTTGTAATGTCCAGCTGTTTCTCCTAAATACTTCTAGCAAACCTACATATGTCTAGTTTCAGAAATGTACCGAGAGGGAATACTAGCACTTCACTTAAAAACCACTCTGTAGGATTGCCAGTGGTTTTGAAGCTGTAGAGCTGAGATCTGTCAGGATAGGACAGCAGTTATTTCAATAGTACTAAGTAGCTCTCCCACTGCTTTACTGTGAATTGATCAATTTTCACCCTTTCTTGCCTTTTTACAGTCACATACAGATGTAAAACAGATTAAGGCTCTGTGGAAATAAAATAAAATTTTTAAAAAGACACCTAGGACTTTCTTGACTTCCCCTGCAACAAAGTGCAGGGAGAGGTGAATAAAGCCACACGACAGACAGTAACAAAATGACAAAGGTCCTGACTGATAGTTTATTGAGATGACAACTCAGTGAGATTTTAGACATCTCTGTCATGAAGTCTATTTCTGTCTTTTCACAAGTTAAAACCTATGTACGATCAAGACAACTGCCTGCATATCTGTTGAAGCTTGTTTCTCCCTGTTACCTCTCTCTAACAGCAATACCTGACTGCAAAATAATCCTTCTTCTTTTTAATGTACTTTATAGCTAGAGTTTGACAATGCTTGAAAGGAAACCAAAGCAAAATAACAAACCATTATCAATATATTATTTATGCAGGATCCAAAAGCTGAGAAACATCACCAACAAGTCACTTAAATTTTCAGCCACAGATCTCAAGTATGGAAAACATCATTATAAATACCTGGCTGCTGGGAAAAGAGTGGAATGGAACGACTGCATGGTCTCAGCGAGAAGAGTTTGATTGCTGCCTGAGCAGCACTTCTTACCAGTGCAAAGGGAAAGCAAGAGGCTTTGGTTTGCCTTGGCAGCGTTTTGTACTCCATTTCTTTTGGTGCAGAGCTCTGCACAAGCTCCAGACCGCAGAGGACTGATCTCTGGGCTCCAGCTCCCCGTTCACTCCCTGACCTCTGGCACCAGGACTTTTGTCTCCCAGCTCAGAGTGCTGCGGACTGGACCTCGCTGCACGCGGCATCGGGGCCCTGGAATGCCTCAGATTTAGCTTCAGAGACAATAAAGATTACAAATTATAGAGCACAGTGGGAATAAAAGAGATGGGTTGCCCACTCTGACTATCCATCACTGCTTCCCATGTCTCTGGGCAAAAGCAAAGCAAAGCTTTCTCAACAGCCCAAAGACAAAAATAACTTGTGCATATTTTTAAATGTTTTACTCTCCTACTCTTAGGCTAATAAAAGTCAGAAATAGAGAAGGCATTGATTTTATACTTTCTAAAGTCACTAGCGTAAGAGACCCCTACAATTTATATTTTCTAATGATAAAATATTGAAGCAAAATAGTAAAGATATTTTTTCAGCACAGAGTGCCTTTTATGCAAATGTCACTCTTTTATCTAGAGTATTTATATATAACAATATCTAATTGCACAAAGCAATTAAACAAGCTTCCACACAGTCATATGACAAGTGAGAATCAGGGAGGTTATATATTTGTTTTGAGGTTTAAAATGTGAAACTGACTGAAAGCTTGATGGTTTTGAAATTAAGAGGATACTCACACTGAACCTGATCCCTTTCAAAACAGGGAAGATCCCAAACAGAATTTAAAATGAACAATTCCTGTGACGATAATGCCATAAGTCAGATTAATATTAGATATTTCTAGGAGTTCTGGTTTGTGTCTTGTTGGCCAGCTCCAGGATTTTGTCAGGGACTGTTTACTGCTGAAGGCACAACTGTCATTAGCTTGAGATAAAAGATCCTAAGGTGATGGCTGTAGATGGGGCAGAGAGAGAGCTGAGTTACAGATACATATGTCTGGTAGTTTATTATTATTAAATATGAGAAAAGCCCTGAATACATACACAGATTCCCACAGACACTAATGCACAAACCCATGATTTTAGAACAAGGCTTCCCTGACAACATTTGTTGTACTTTGATGTCAGTCTCAGGAAATATGTTGGCAGCTCCTCCACACAAAAATCTATTTTCCACAAACAGCATATTCTGCCAGTATAAAATTCATCATCCAGACATACAAAGGACACAGGGCCAAGGGCCTTGAGTGACACACCAAAAACCTCAAAACACATGTCTGAGCTGCCACATGACTTGTATAACACTATTCACATACAGCATGAAACTGGAGCGCTGTAAACCACATCTTCATATTTTGCAACATCCTGTAAACTCATTGCAGGGAAACAATAACAGATACTGAAATGGTTTGGTGATGACAGAGCCTAGATAATTAAATTTTTTTTTCTTTCAAAACAGGGGTGGAGGGTGAATAGATGGGAAGTCAGTCCTGCTGTTCAGTCAACACTAAATACCCAAGTTGTGTATCTCAGTAAGGAATAAAGGTACATCATAGCTCAGCTGCTGCTCAGTGGAAATAAGGTATTGCTGAAGTCATTATTTGGTGACTTGAGGCCACAGGTCATCTCTGGAATTGAGATAATTCCAAAGGAAGCATTTTAATGATATAAGGAAAAAGGGCCACTGTGGGGCAATGTCTTAATAAAGTTGGGGGGGTGGGGGGAAGAGGCTTTCATGGAATATTGATTTAGTTAATTCTCCAGGATTCAAATGGAAAGATACATCTCATACCCGAGCCAAGTGGATTTGTGAGCTAGATAAGAATTATCAACAATTCTATTCTCAGTTTCTTTCATTTTTTCCCATTATTCAACACTGGGGGAACAGTTTAGAAAGTGTTCATTAAATTAATGTTAATAACCATTGAGATGCTTTGCTTTATCATTTGTCTTGATGGGTAATTGCTGAGAAGGCAGCAATTCCTTCAGGCTTTATGGTCCTGCAAATAAACCAGCAACAACCCAAAACTCAGAATCTAAAAACTACAGAAAAGGAGAATTCAGCTCTGTTTTCAAGTCTCAGTTTAAGAAATCTTTTTGGTGGTTTTATGATTAACACAAGACTGAAAGTAGGCAAATTCCATCTGTGGTTCATATGAGCAATAGCAAACACACAGTAACAGTAATATATCATGAAAAAAAGTGCTGGGCAATTTAACTTGATTTCTATGATATTTTAAAGGCAGGAAGTATATTTGTGAAAATGCCCTTTTTCTTTAATCAGAAAAATCAATATATGTGGGACAAGAAGAATATTTATCTTTGAAATAAGAGCATGAGAAATTTGCACAGAGCACTTCTGGCTCTCCAGCACAGAGCTGCCTCACCTCCCAGCACAAGGGAATGTATTTATGCATGGCATGAGCAGCCCCCTTGTCCCAGGCCAAGTTATCTCAGTTATCTCATGTCCAGGAGGGTTTTGCAGCCTGAAACCACCAGTGCCCAGCCCAGCTCTTACCCCTCCCTGTGCTCCTGTTGGTCAGCCTCATACCTGAGCTATATCCCCACAATGAGGAACTTACAGCATCCTGATTATATTAATTTGTCTCAGAAATTATTATTGGGCTCCTGGGGACTTTGGGCAATAATTTGCTCAAGGGGGATTTGTTCTCCTTGAAGCAGCCAACTCCATGGCTGCTTCTTGAGACACTCTGTTATTGAGAGCTGCAGCAATTCCTGTGATAATATATCAGGGGTAAATTCTCTTTTGATACTGTTGGAAAATCCTTTCCAAGCTGACACTGCATATTAAAAGGTTCACAATAACAAAAGGTAGAAAATTAAATTGAACAGGATATTAATACCTTGTAGTTGAGGAAATGGTATTTCCTTTTGATTTAACTTTTTGCTTTGTGAATTAGCCAAAATCTGCAGCTCTGCACAGACTGAACCAGCTTTCCAGTTTTCCATAAAGCACCAGCAGTGCTCTCCCCTGGCACATGGTGACAACAACCACCTCCCCCACTAAAAATTCTTCAGACACCTGTCAAGTTTAAAATGAAGCAGGCCTGCTTTATTCTGCATCCCCTCCATATCTTCTATTCATCCTCTTATTTTCCAAAGAAGCAACTATTAGTTTGTGATTGGCACATCCCAACAGCCTACGGATGTGAAGAAATGGTTTAAAACGTGAAAAAGGTTTTTCACAGTGCAATTTCCTTCTGTTTCTGCTGCACACTCAGATCTTTTATTTTCCTACTTTCTTTCATTGCTACAGAAAGTATTCAAGTGCATAGATCCGAAAAACATGAATGAACATTACTTGGACTAAGGTAACTGGGCAGAGCCACACCTCTGCTGCCTCCTGTGTTTTGAAGGAAGCCAGACTGAAACACCTGGGACTGTTAAATACCACAGTTAAATTTACTGACAACATTACTTCTGAAAGGACTGAAAATGTTTCTGTTGTATGATATCCTCTGGTGGGCTGAGGACACTTTGCTTACACAAGAAACCCTTGCTGAGCCACTGTGACTTGTTACTGCTTCACAATCCGGGGTTTGAACTGGCATGTGGCTGCTGAGACTTGTACATTGAAGTTCACATAGGGTAAAACTGTGACTGTCCTTCAAAAAAGGTTCTATCACTTTATTAAGGTAGATACTGAGAAAGCACCTATGTCAAGGTAAGAAATAACTTCATAAAAAATTTTCATAAATTGAACTTCTCTCTTTGTCTTCAAAGATAAGCAAATTGATTACTGCAGCCAAAAGGTGCATGTTTGCAAACCTGCATTTGTAGAGCACAGTTCCAGTCCTCTGCATGGCCCCTGGATCCCCCTGCCTGCTCTGACTCCTGGGTTCCAGCAAGGCATCTTTCCATGGCTCTGTGGGTGGGACATGGGTCCACTGCACACACCAGGCTGTTCCTTTGTCTCTCTGCAGCACCTCCAGCAGAGAGTAAGGGCTGGCTGTGATCCCTTTGTCCAACAAGTCTGAGGAGGGCTGTTTTGGTTATGTCTAGGCAGCCCCATTATGTAATGGAAGAACCACTTCAGGAATTATGTGCCAAGATAGGTCTGTTAACTGGATCCTCACTAAAATCCATATATTGGCATGGGAGGTGCGTGCACAGGCACACGTATTGAACAGAAACCCATCTGTATGTATGATCTTCAGGGACTGACTTTTAAAAAGCATTAGGTTGCAGTATTTGTACATTATCCAGGCTCAATTTAATTCAGATTTTGGAGTGCTGGCATGGCACAAATTAGCTGGTCTGCATGCCAGCAGCCATCACTAGTGTAACAGCAGAGCCAAATTGGGGAAAACATTAAGAAGCACTCTTTGTGTACATAATTGTGTGTTTACAAATGAGCCATTTGAATATTATATAGTTAGTCCTGTGCAACACAGAGATGGGAGTCATAAGAGTAAGAAAATTTGGCATCCTGGTTTGAAACTCTAGCCAAAACCATCATTTAATCCAGACAAAGAAAAAGATCGACCAATTATGCCAGTAAGTTTGAAACAGCACTATAAAAAGAAAAAGTGACATGGCATAGGTTTGTGGTTCCCAGCTAATGGAGCTAAAACCTAGCATCAGATGGTTTGTATTTTACATTATTGTCAAACAAAAATAAATCATCAAAAACATGGCAGATTCAAGCCTAACTGGCAAGACATACCATTAAAAAAAGCAGCTAGTGGTTGAAGTGAAGATTAAGAAGTGCTGTTCATTCTCCCAGAAATGCTAGGGCTAACCAGAAGAACCAGCTCACTCTTACAGGCTCTGCAGCTGATTCACTTTTTTTTCTGTAAGCAAAAGGCTGCAATGCCATAGTTGAGTTCTGCTCCAGAAAGCTTTTGCTTCCTGATGTTCAGAGATTAGCATATTAAGTGCATTATGTACTGTATTTACATAACTATTGTATTATGGCACAGTTAAAATTTTGTTGGCATTTCTATTGCAACCCCCAGTTTCACAGCCTGTAGTTGTGATTAGACATTATGTCCAGATGACCATCCTTACAGGGGTCAGGGAAAGGGGAGATTTTGTGTTTATTTTTAAAACATATTTCAGATTTCCAAAAGAAACAACAGGCTGCCAAAGACACAGCAGTCTAATCAATATGTCAGTACTGGCAGAGAACATGTATTCTTCCAAGAGGAACTGATCTTTCAAATGTGAGAATTGACAGATGCTCAAATGTCTTTATTATTCCTTACATTGCCATCAACCCCAAACATTCACATATCATGACCAGAGTCCCAAAATTAGAAGCTTTCCTTAAAAATCACAGGACCTAAAGGTTACAAATTTAGAGATCATTTTACTTTCTTTTTTTGAAGCTATCATCTTCAATATTATCAAGCTTTTCTGGGCATTGTGTGGGCTATACATTTCCTAACCAAAGAATTCTCCATCCTTTGAATGCAGGAGATAGACCTACATAAGTAAGATTCATGATAAAGGCAAGAAAGTTTCCAGCCCTGTATTAGACTACATTCTAGTTTTCTATTCTATGGTTTTTTATACCTGTCAGAAGAATAAAAGTAGCCATTTCAAACATTTTCTAGTCTGTATTTCCAAACACCATGAATTTATTTCCAGAAGCACTCCTGCCTGGCTGTGCTTTCTTTTGGGCCAGTATGACTTGTGAGGCTGTCCTACAAGTGCTGCAGCCCTGGAGTTCTGAAAGCTTCCTGTCCCCCTGGCCCTGAAACAGCTGCTCCACTTTATCAGAATAAAACAACCATTGGTCCATAGAATATGGAATTTCATCATTTGGATGAATTTAGTTTCTACCACAGACTGGCACAGAAGGATCAGGAAACCAAGAAAACCTTCCAGGCAGGGTTTGTCCAGCCAATTTCTCTGCTGGTTTCTTTCATGGTCCTGGGATCACAGGCGACTCTCAGCCCTGAGCATCCTTGATCCCTGCTCTCCTGGCCACTGCAGGATAGCACAATGACTCCATGGTTTCATCCCTTGCAGTGCAATTCCCTGCCTGGTTGAAGGCCCACTGTTATAGCAGCTCTTTTGCTGAGTCTCCACCAGCAATTTCCTTGCAGCAGCTGAAGCAGAGCACTGGCTTGAAGTGTTTGCATTAGATCTCCTCCCATCCTTGCTACAGCCCTGACGGGGATTTAATGTAAATTTAAATAGCCACATCAAAAACTCCAACAAGCTTTACTTTAAATTGCTAGCATAGACAATGCCTTGCTCCAGCTGACTTGGCAGCTCACATTTTGAGAACAGGGCAAGCAGACGTGACCCAGGGCCAGATTCCCAAATGTGGTCAGGTGTTTGTAAGAGCAGGAAAATGTCTAAGTGCATTTGAAGAACTATTTAATTGACTATTTTAATCTTTAATTGTAGTCTATAGGATTCTAAATCCCAGTGACTCTCAGTGAGACTCAGGCTCTTCAGTGCCTTTGTTGCTTTATTGAGAATGATACTAATGACCAGGTTTTAAATGACATTTAGAGTCTTAACTCTCATCTGGCCCTAAGCTGTGGAGGACCTTTGGCATTTTTACCCACCCCCTTTTCTAACTAGAATGGAAAAATGAAGAGGTGACATATTTTATGATGAAAAATAAGATTCTGCATAAATGGAAAAGATTGTAAAGGAACACCAGGTTTGTCCTGCACCACAGTCCACTTCAAATAAATCTCAGATTCCTACACACTCTCACTCAGAAAAATGACTAAATGAAGCCTTTATTCATAATTTTTCTATAAAAAGTTATTTCTTCAGAATACAAAGAATACCTTTCTACTCATAAACCTTGTGTCAAAACAGGTTTGGTTAAAAAAAAGTTTTTTGTCTTCTGTTATGTCCTAGATCTTTGCTGAGAGGAAGTGTTTATGCATAAATTCTGAAATTCTGAAAATAAGTGGGGTCTTTAGGAATGAAAACAATCCAGAATATTACCTGTAATGGCAGACTGGGACAGTGTTGACACATACACACACATTTCACATTTATTGACAAGTTGCAGCGTTTACCAATTTCTAATTTTCTGAAGTTGGAAAGTCTGCACTGTATGTAGAGCCAAAGGCTAAGGGCAATATTTCACCACTGAGGTAACTGTCCTAACCCATGAATTTACCTGGCAGTATATCTTCTTAAGATATATCATGTGGTGAGACTACATCAATGAGCAGTTCCTCCAATCCCCAAGATTACCATAAGTTATACACATTGCACTATGCAGACAGAGGTAAAAATCTGTAATACGCTGAAACATCTCACCTTGCTAAAGTAAACATCTGCCTTGTTTGGATTAACAGGAAAGTGATCCAACCAATTTAGAGCAAACTTGGCCATTCTCCACTCAACCAAACACTTATGAACCTTCAGTTAGTTTATCCTTCCAACATATTATGGAAATATTAGTATTTGCCGCTCTGAAAAATACTTTTTTTGGCATCTTCATATCCCATCCGTATTCTAAGATAAACACTGACAGCTGATGGTATTCAGGAACATTGCCATATGTTCCCCTAGAAATAGAATTCTGAAATATGGCTGTTATCCACCAATTGCCATATTTACTAATTAGTACAAAATTGCTCAAATACACTAATTCCTCCCCCAAGGGAGAATCCCTCTGAAGAATTCTCATCTGATGCATCAGAATCTCCTATTCATGACTTACACACTCTCACAGTTTCTGATTTAATGGTTAACACAAAGAATCAAAAAGCTCTTCTAGGGAGCAAAGTCAAACCACGTATCTTCAATTCTTATTTTTTCCAGACAAGTAAGGTAAAATGGCACTCACAGAGTTAATATCTGAATGCCTTTTCTAATAAAACCAGCTTCCATTTTTTTTTTTGGTCTTTTGTGCAAGTTTAATAAAATAAATTTTGAATATCAATGGAGTACATTCTATTTTTCTTGGCATTTCTCTGCCTTGCTATGTCCTTCTATTGCAGGAGTCATGCCATAGGGAGAGCACTTTTCCACAGTCCATTGAAGTTGTGCCATAAGGGCTGGAGATGATTTGCTAAAATGCTCCAAAGGTATTCAAATTTCTTTAAAGAAGAAATTCAATTTATGTGCATTTATATTGCAGTGTCTGTCAGGAAGAAAGGTTATAATCACCAGCATATTTTAGATTTACATTTTCTTCTATACATGAGGTAATGGTATTAGAGGTAAACTATGAGGTTTAAAGTTGAATTCGATGTATGGTACTATTTTCATTGCTGCTAAAAGCATGTTTTTGAAGTTTTTGAGGAAAGCATATGTTAGCATATGTTACTGAAATATCAAGAACAGGATGCTGGGTAGCTTAGAGGATAAACCATTTGTCTTTCTTCTCTGCATTCTTATATAAAGTACGGCTGGATTTCATGAGCAAAACGAAGAGAGGATGCTCAGCTCAAGATTAGTTCCCATCACAAAGTTGCAGTGCAGTTTTGTTAAGTAGAGCTATCAGGCACATTTCTGAATTAACATGCAAGCTAAATGTGCCTTTAGTTGTACCACAGGAGGAAGAGAAAAAGAGGGTTTAGAATTTGTGATATCGCTTATGTAACCCTCAGAAGAACAAATACTCATCAAAAATTAAAAGGAAACCCTGTCTCAGCCATATTGCTGCAGGAAGCAATTCGCCTCGTTCTCTCTGAAAATTTACTTCATTTAAATTTTCTGTGACTGTATTAAATATTTAGATGTTGATATTTTCCCTGAGTAGAAAACATTAACACAATTCTTATCAAGTTGGAATCCTTTAAAGCATATCTTAAAGTTATCTGATAATTAAATTGCCATGCTTATCTCATTTAGGACCTCACTAATTATAGCTCAAGCACTTCAGTGGTGTATACTGCAACTGCTTTTGGAACTGTAGCTAAATGTCCTCTTTTAAAGAAACACTCAAAGTTGGCCTGTAGACTTATTTCATAATTTCCCTGCAATCCCTGTCAATAAGGAAGCATCAAAAGTATTATGATGGCTTTTGCACAGCAAGGTAATTGTATTTTAAACCAACTTCCAAATGAATTCCTGATAGCTATCCAACTTTGCAAACAGTCATTTAAGCAGTGCTCTTTGGAGAAGCAGGCACACCCACACATTTGCTGTTTGCTTCATAAATTTCAACAGATAAAAATCCTGTTCCATTTCTCAGGGAGTGTTTATTTTTAATATATTCTAACCAGATACTGGGCCAGATATGGTAAAAAGAGATTTTTGCTGAGTACCTGACTCGCCCTGGCCAAGGCTGGGTGTTGGTCCTGCAGTCAGGTCCTTGAACTCAGGTGCCCCACCATGAGATTTCTGTGAGCAGAGTATCAAGATGCAGAAATACTTTGGGAAAAGAAAAAAACCTCAAGAGAAAGGCTCTCTTATTCATGTAATAGTTCATGGTCTAAGCCTAATTTATGTCATTTATGTCTAAGCCTAATTCACTGTATAATCTTATCCTTGCTCTTCCCTCACAGACTTTTCCTGACTATCAAATCTGATGCAAAACATTGCTGTAACACTGGATACTTTGGGATGCCCCTTTTGAGGTCTCTTTGTGGGCAGTTTTATACAGTATTTAATAGGACTTTGTGTGCAAACACGAATGCACACACAAAGCCTTTCCCTTTGCAAAATATGGAAATGTGTCTTGGATGTACAAAGGTCCAGGTCCAACGGAGGAAACAAACACCTCCTGAGCAGAGACAATTCCTTATATCCTCCCCAGGAAATGACTGATCAATTAGGTGGGAGTTCTTCACTGGCATGGAGGGATCTTCCAGAGCCTGTCCTTATACTTCCATACAGGAATGAATGTCAGCAACACAATGCAGCGACGCTCACTTTCTTCTGTTCAACAGGCACAGCATTTCTAGAATTACCTCCTCCCTTAACACTGGCACTGATATCTACAAGAAATATGATGTCTGAGAACTTTAGTTTATGTTTAAATTGGATCCCTTCCCGTCTTATTGCAACATCCTGTATTCAACTTCCTCGAAGACTCCTCAGATGTACCTTCTGATGCCCAGTTCCACCACTCTGAGCAGCAGCTTCTCATATCCAGGCATAACCTCCTGCCATGTGCTCAGACCTGCACTCTGCCAGGTCTCCAGGCACAGCACGACCCACTTAGAGCAGGAGTGGAGAAACTCCTGCTTCTGAAAAGGCAATTTTGAGTGGGGAGGGGTTGTGCTTCCTCACATTTGTGTTTTCAGTTGTGCTCCCCAGGACAGAATGTAGTTCCTTTGCAGTTTCAAAGCAAATGAGGACTTGAATTTATGGCAAAGTTGTATGCATAAGGATGTAGCCCTGTATTCCTACAAGGCTTTATAACACTTGAAGAATCTGCCCACCCTAAACCTCTTGCAGGACATGGTCTGTAAGCTCCTCCCAGACTGAGAGGAAACTGCAAAATAGGTAATAACAACGAAACTGTATTTCCTCTGCCATCCTAGAGGAAAAGACATACATCCCAATTACTGACAAGTCTACATGAAATCAAAAGCATAAGAAAAAATTTTAGGACTGACAAAGAATTTTCCAAAGTGAAATCAGTTAAAAGAAAGGCACATCTGAAATTCAAACCAGTGCTATATGTTTGGGACTGCTGAAAGATATTACAAAAGAGATCACAACCCAGTCAGTTCAGCGAGTAGCACAGACACTTGTCTACACAGTTTTTCATTACATCCCTGCACATGGTACTTCAAAAAGCATGGTAATTTGCAAAAGTAATTTTGTAAAAGTTTCCATACATCTCCTGTTAAGAGCAATTTGGCTAGTATCTATTGCTAGCTGTGAGCACGCTTTTAGATATTAGATGGATGAGTGCAGACAAGCAGGAGGAAAAAAAATCTAAGAGGATAAATACTTGGCAGATCTCTAACAACTTTCACTAGAGGATCGCAAAGTGATTTACAAACATCAATTAATTAAGCCTCCAAAAGCCCCAGTGAGATAGGTAAGTATCATTACTCTCATTTCACTAATGCGTAAACTGAGACACCGAGAGAATAAGTCTTTCACCCAAGGTCACACAGCAAGCAGCTGGCAGAGCCAGGGATAGAAACCAAGAATACTGACTTACCTTGCTCCTCACCTACTAGACCATTGTATTTCTCCTAAAACAGTTTAAAGTTTCTCTTGTGCAAATGCAATATTCTGCAAACCCACTGAAGTTTCCCTCTATGTCTGAGATTACAAGACCTCCCTGGTACCAGGCCACACATTACTGAGCAACGTGTGAAGGTTCCTAAACTTGTGTTCCCAGTTTCTGTTGTCCTGTCCCAGACTGGTCACAGGGTTAAAACTGGAGACAGAATGATAAAAAAACCAAACCCAAACAGCAAACAAAAAACCCAACTCCAAAACAACCAAATGCCACAAAATCCCCAGCCTTCAATGGTGGAAGCAAGACTGGTACCAAAGGTTTCTGTGCTCTGGCCCTGGAACATGCTGCACTGGCTGCAGTGACTGCAGGTATCACTTGTGTTCCACTGTGGCTCAGCTGAGGAAGAGATCAGAGTCACAGAGAGCATATTTTGGGCTAGGCAGGACAGACACACAGATACACAGACTCGTGGCACACAGAATAAAATCAGAGTGGTTGTTTCACTCCACAGGAGTCAGGAGCACTAGGTAACACCACAGACTTGGAAAGCAGCACATGTTTTTACTTTAAACCAGAGATATTTAAACAAAAATATTTGTTGCCTAGGGTTACTACTGTATATGTTATCAGAGATCAGTTTACAAGGATTTAGGGCATTACTTAAAAAAATTGGAATAGTGTCTAGAAATAGATATTTGCAATATATATGCTCAACATGGCTGCACCAGGACAGAGGCACTATGAATAAAATGTTTTAGAAAACACCTGACCCCTGGTATCAGCAGAAATAAACTCCCAGTAAACAGCTTGGAGTAGATCTGCTTCAGCTCTGAATGCATTTCTTTATATACTTGCATATATTTATATATGTAGACAGCCAACAATGACCCCTCATGGACAAACACACAGGGACAGAAAACTTTGCACTATTGCCCAATAATCCTCATTTTGGGTGGACTAATAGGACAAACACCTGACAAAGTATGTGAACTATCCATATCCATATAAAAGTGTTCTGCTTGGCAATAAACTAACTGACTGCTAAGACTTGAGGAGCTGACAACAGAACAAAAAAACCAAATAAAAAAATACCCTGTGCAAGAGTTATGTAACTACCTGCAGGACAGTCATATGGTCAGGAAGCAATTTATTGTCCACAGACCCTGTGTATATATATATATATACATATGTGTGTGTGTATATATATATATACGTAGGAAAAAACCCTACATTGTCCACCTAGTTATTTAAAATGGAAACCCCACAACTGAAGAAAGGCAAATACTTGCTCTTTGCCTGTGCTGCCTTCCTATAGACAGAACTGCAAGGACTGTCAGAGAAGTGTCTCCTTTCACATGGATCCATTGTTACAACCAATTCCTCATCAAAAGTGCAGTTATCTTTTCGGTGAGAGAAAGAAGATAACAGACCCTGTGATTTTGCAGCTGAAGGAGGGCCCTCCTGCAGCTCTTCAGCACCTTGGGGTAATGCCTCTGAGAGCAGAAGCAAGAAGGTTGCAGGAGTTCTGTTCTCCCAAAGCTTCTGCCCTCTGAGACCCTGCAGAGGAATGGGACAATGGTGCCTTCCTGTGCTGCTCCCACATCCTGCAGCCCTTGCACTGGCCTAATGATTTAGTCTCACTGCATTTGGTACTTATGATTACAGTGAAAAACTAATCAAAACCCAGTCTGGGTCAGTCATGGCTGAACTATCAGGCTGTGAGTTGTAGCCAAGTGCTCTGCCAGGGCTGGGAGCCTACGCTGCTCACTCCACTCACTATGTACAAAATTTCTCCTTAGTGGCTGATTTACATAGGGTTTGTAGTACAGGAGGCTTTACTTTGCATTTGCAAAGCCCTGCCCTGGCTCACAGATGACTATCAGAAGACAGAAGGAAGCCAACATTTCCACTCTTCCCTCCATGCACTCATTTCTATTCCTTACAGCCAACACCACATTCTAGCTGCAAACCCAATCTGCCAGGCTAGCACATCTATAATGAGAGAAACATAAGAAACAACTAAAATCCAGGCAGACTACACATAAGACCATTTTTTACATTTATCCAGCTGTGTGTAAAGTAATATTAGCAAAACTGGTGCTTTTTTAAAAGCAACTGGATAATATATTTATGTGCAAAGAAGGATATATGCGGTATGATCAACTATTGCAAATAATTCTGGTGTGCTCCCACAGAAAGAATTTCAATTTAAATTATTTATTCAACATTCCATACTAAATCATATAATAAAATACGATTTCTACACAGAAAATAGATTTATTGCATACAGATGTGCTAAAATCAAAACATCTGCACATAAAAAATCATCAATACCACAATATTTTATCTACTTTGCACAGATAAAGCAACCAACTAATTGCTTTCTGAAAAATTCAGGGCAGAAATTTAGTGCACCAAATATTTATGGGTTAAAAAGAAATGTAGTAATTACAGAATCCTGTATCACTTCCATTTCTACATAGTATATTGGGTGTAGGCACATGCCATCAGACCTCAAGTAATGCTTTGTAGATTGATGAAGTCTGACTCAAACAATATGTCACAACAGGAGCCTGACAACTGAAAGCATGCTTAATGCAAACTTGCAAAGTCTTCCAAAAGAATGCTAGATTTTTAGCCACTTAATGATTTGAGCAGTAGGCTCTTTTTACTGCTACTGAAATGAAATACTGCAGTAAAGCTCTTGTCATTTACAGATGTCCTTCTATATCAAAATCATACACCATTTTTGGTTCATTTACAAAATCAGATGAAACAGAGCTGGATCTTTTTCCTAACTGGCTGCAATTAGTAGCTAGATGTTATTGAACAGGACTATTGAATATGTTCCCACAGTCCAATCTCTTTTGCAGTGTTCTGTGTCAAACTGTAACCCAACAACTTTAGAAAACGTCTCCATTTATTATTTTTGATAGAAAGGTTCATAACATCTTGCAATGTGTGTGATTTTTGTTTCTGTCTGGCTACTGAAGTAATTTGGGACATTTCTTAAAATGCCTTCAGATACTCCTCAGTGTGATGTTAATTCTGAATTTATGTTTCCACAGAGCACTATGTGTAACAGTAGAACAGCACTTTAGTACTTTATCCACATATAAAATTGTTCACTGTAAAAAAATTCAAGCAATATCGAAAGAGTTGTGTTGAAAAAAACATAAAGGTAAAATATTAACTGAAGTTTGGGGAAAAGTATTCTTGCTTATTTTAAAATATAGATTTAAAGAGCAAGGATAGAGATGGAGAAATTTGATTATCAAATATAATTTTAAGTCTTCTTTCCTTTAGAAACTAAATATCGATGAGGATGGCTTTTGTACTGTGGGAAGAGATTTTAAAATTAAAGAAATGTGCTACATTTTATCTTAAGATGTTTTCTTAAATATTTGATGGATGCAGGTGCCTGACTCTACAGCTTACACGACACCTCTGATCTTCTCAGATAACAATACTACCATGCTCATTTTTATTTAATAAATTCTCTGTCAAAAAAAAAAAAAGGTTTCTATGTAGAGTGTGTATGATTTGAAGGAATAGGCAAATTGTGACACTTGGGCAGCTGTTGCTGTTCCTAAACAAGACACCAACCAAAGCTGCAGCAGTCTGTAAGAGGAATGGATACAAAGGGACTTACATTTGGTTTATGATCAATGTAGAAAAGACAATGGAAAAGAAGTGAATATACCAAGCACATCTGTTGTGTAGCACCAGCCTGGAAATCAGTCTCACTGGACAAATTTTCCTAAGGAATATTTCACCTAGACAAAGGAAGGGGTGAGGAGAACTTTTTCTTTTCCACTATATTTATGGAATGTATTCCATTTCAAGCCATTTAAAGGGGAGGAGGCCTTTCACACTGGGTATTGGAGCTGTTACTGCAACAACCCAAATTATCAGCTCTTTAACTGTACTTTCTCCACATGTGTTAATAAAAAAAAGCCTCTTAAAAGAGCCTCATACCAGAAACTGTTAATTTTTCAGCTGTGTATTATCTGAGGCAGCTTCCACATGCCTCTCCAAGCTTTTGAAACTTCATGGCACATCTGCCCTCCCATAGCAGCATTTACAGATGTTCTTTTTCTGGCATGTGTAAGGTGTCTGGACTTACACTATTAGCATAGCAAGCACTTGCCTGACCTCTATATAAAAGAAAAGTGGTTTTGTTTTTTTTTTATCCTCCTTATTAAGAATCAAATGAACATATAAATACATTAGTATAAGAAATGTATGTCAAATTCTCCTAAATTAGGAAGTTGAGTAAAAAGCAACATCAGTTTTTATTGTACCTAATTCAATAAACCCAATAGCTAAAGGAACTCATGATTTTATTTTGCTGCATGGAATCATAGATGTCTTGATCTTTTCAAATGAGACACTTTGTCAATGTTGCTGCCAATTAATAGTACTTGTTCAGTTTTGGAACCAGCTTTTATCACAGATGAAATCAGCTGAGAATTTGAAAGAGGAAGAAAAAGATAAAGGTGTAGTTTCCAGGTCTGCTTGGGGATGCAATGTTCACTTGAGGACAGTGGAACAAGTGCAGCCCCACAGGTGAGCTGGAGAAGGTTAACAGAGAATGGCTATAAACTGGTTATCAGAGGCTTGTTCAGGCTTTAAAAGCACTGACCCAGAGAAACATCTTGATTTGGGGATATAAACTGCCAACATCAGGATTAAGGATGGCAAAAGACTGAAAAAATCTTTTCCAAGGTGTCTCCTGGAGCCTTGCTGTGTTCCAGCTTTTTCATCTTGAGAGCTCAATGCCTTTCCTCCAGGCAGTCTCCCACACTGAGAAAAGGTTTCTGCTCTGCAGTGCTGCCCATACACACAATCCACACCCATGCTTGTGGAGCTTTTGTGGATTCATAGGCTGTATTGCTGAAAACAGCCAAGTTACCTTTTCTTTTCTTTTCCTTTTCTTTCCTCTTGCCCATAGTTGCAGTTTTAATTGGTGAGAATGAATTGATGATAGGACACAAATCCTTGGATAGCTGGGCAGTGGGTTTGAACAAACATTGAGGAAAGCCCTGGGAGATCTTCTACATCACATTTCTTTGGAAAACCATTCTCCATGCTGACACTTATGCTCAATCAACTCTTACAACCCAAAATTAAAACCCATTACAGGATTTAAGACTGGGGATTCTGAATAGCCATATTCTTTAATATGAATGTTATAGGAACATCAATAAAATTTGGCTACCATCAGACTGTAAGAACCCCAGCCATATCTCCTGGCAGTAAAGCTGTTTTGTTGCAAACTGTGAAAGAATATGAAGTCTTTTCCTTTATCATTATTATTTATGGAACTGAACAAACATCATCTTTCAGTCCCAGACTGTTTTCATTTTACGTGTGCAGAGCTACACACACACATGCACGTGAAGAAAAACAGCTGAAATAGGTGAAAGCATGTAAATATTTTTCAATAAGACAGATAAATGTCAGCAAGGCCTACCTTAAATGAAATAAACTTCCAGATTAAAACATTCAAAATGGGACTGCAGATCAGCTCCTCTTTTTTTTTCTGAGTTCCAGGAATCTTTCCCTAGCAGCCCAGTACCTTCTTTCCTGTTTTATTTTCTCCAGATGTTCTCAGATTGGGCTGTGGCTTGCCAATGGAAAGACAGTGATTTTATTTAATGTTGTTGATTAGCATTCAAAAAATATTTTCCTTTAAAGCTCCTTTAGCTTCTATTTCAAGGTTTTTTTCTGACTACTACATTTCAATCATTTTAGGAAAATGGATGGAGGTAAAATAAGAAAAACATAAGAAATTGCTAAGTTCAGCAATGCAATTAACACAGCCATCATTGGCAGTCTGAAAGAAGACAATCAATGGCTGGAAGGTGACCTGGCTTCAGAGTTTTCTGCCATAGCAATCAATATTATCCTTACTGCAGACAGACTACTCTAGATATGTGAGGTTTCATCTCAATGGTTTTTATTCTTGTATAAATACCTTAAATAAATAGCACAAGGAGAACACCTAGGGCTACATTCAGTTACATCCCTATCATGCAAAGGTGAAAGCAGTTACACTTGGTAGAATTTGCCCTTCTGTTCAAGACAAGATACTTCCAAAAGGAAAAAGGGACTTAATGAAGTGTTATTTACACACTGTACAAGTTTACATTATGCTGTTCTAGCATTAGCAGAAACCATTTCTATTTGGAGAGAATCTAGCTTTAGTAAACAGGCAAATTCTTATGATTTCTTTTGTTTCCAACTGAAACTTCATGGACCACTGTTTCTAACTACTTGCTATTTTAATAACAATAAAAACAGTCCCAAAGCAAGTACCATTTGCCCAGGACACCTTTGGGTTTTTTCCTTCAGAAAATACTTTATCATTCCATTAGAGATGATCTAAAAAATGTAAAAAAAAAAAAAAAAATTAAGAAAGCTTTATCCTGAACCACTTTTTTTAATCTAATATGTAAACACATTGCAAAATTAGCATGCAGTTGTTCTGAGTTACAAAATAACACAGAACTACTGACAATTGGTTTTAGTTGTTATTGACTGGTAATGTTACTTATGTTTGGACTAATTTATTCAGGACTGCACTGGGCAGATCATTTACAAAGAGAGTTCTTCAATGTTTTTCATATATACAAGGTTTCATCAGCATTAAGAATCTCTTTTTCATCTGTACACCCAGACTAGCTTCTACAGAAGCCTGTGGGAGTCTTTCCATCTGCAGACAAAGAACTGCAAGTTTCTTTCAAGTACACTTCGTTAATTTGAGACAGGCTAAGAAAATCCCTTACAACTCAGAAAAAAAGTTCCAGTAATCTAGTAACTAACTTCCATGCCAGGCACAATATCCTCCAGATACGGCCCAAATAAAAGCAGTAAGATAAAATTCTCAAGATAGAATGTATTTGCAAGGAACAGTGACACACTGCACAATTTATATGAAATCAAACTTTTGAATGGCAGTGCATGACCTCAGAATTATTGCTTGAAAACATACTTTTAATTATCTGAGCCAACACATCTTAGTAGCTCCTTATGGTACACAGATTGTGAGAGAGTTGGGCAGGTTCTCCAGAGTGTGGGGTGACCCCAATCAGGACAAGGTTTGTCCCAAGGCTGAGCACTGCCCTGCTCACAGGTCTGAGAGGAGCAGCTCACTGCCTCCCATGAACAGATATTGTGTGGAAACATAGACAAGGGGCACGAGTTAAGGAGTTATTTTCAGATTTGTTTTGTGGTGACTGTGTTTGCAGCAAATACTGGAAATATTATACTAACTATGAAAAGTATGCCCATGGCCCCCAGGGACAGACAAGTGCATTTTATACTCAAATTACTACATGCTTCTGGCCCTTAATTAGGCAAACTACACCAGTACATACTCACATCCTTACACAAAGGTGTATGTAAACACATGCTTAAGGATAAGTGGATCATTAAATTTTTTTTTGTATCTCGGATAAGAGGAGCAAAATAAATAATTTGGATACATGGTATCTTTAGGAGAAGGACAGTAAATCTCATCCAAACTCAAAAAAACCCCAAAACCCTAGACAATAAACTTCCAATACTAGCCAAATGCCTGTTTCAAATTACACCCCAATCATGCACCAACTCTTTTGATCTCAAAGAGCTTTAGCAACAAAAGAAAGATAGAAAAAAGTTAAAAGCCAAACAGAATGGAAGTATATACTCAGTAACATTATTTGTGCTACAGTAGTTAAGGCTATATTCTTTGGGTAAAGGAAAAAAAATACAATGGTCAAATTGCTTTGTTAATGAGAGATTATAAAGTATCTATTGAAAGCACAGAACAATTTTGTCTCTGATAAATAGGATTTTTAAAATTTTACTTTTCAAGGAGCTTGATCACCAAGCTTTCTTGCTGCTAGAGTTTATTAAAGAACCTCGAAGTTTCTGAGCAAAGCACTTTTAACTGCCAATGAACACATACAAGAGTAATGTGGTTTTAAAGGTACAGGTGTAAGTTATCAAAAGTAAATTCATTTGATGCCAGTTCTACTAGTCTCAACTTGATATACATTTGATGTTTAACTTCATGACTTAGGAAAGAGTTCTTCACTCAGAGGGCAATTGGGCACTGGAACAGATCCCCAGGGCAGTGGTCAGAGCACCAAGCCTGACAGAGCTCAAGAAGTGTTTGGACAATGCTCTCAGGCACAGAGTGTGACTCTTGGGGTGTCCTGACCAGGGCCAGGAGCTGGACTCAATGATCCTTGTGTGTCCCTTCCAGCCCAGCATATTCTGTGATTCTGTGACTTGTATTCTTAAGAGTGATAGCCTTTGACTCATGACACTTAAAATGAAGAATGGCAACTACAGTTTCAGTACATTTAAGCATGTCAGTAGTCTTACCAACTTTGATTAAACTACTTACATGTTGAAAGTTGGGCAGATGCTTTAGTAATTAGCTGGACTGGGCACAAAACCCAGTAAATGTAGTTAAATTTCTTCATGTTCCATTATATAGAAATCAAGGCATAAAAATTTTTAATGAACATCAGAGAACTGTGTCAGCATTGTTCTAGAAGAACTACAGATTTGTACAGTTTAGATATATTCTAATTTAAAGATTTCCACAATAGGGAATTAAAAAGACCTGAATTATAATTCCTTTAATGGCAGATCACTTGATAACACTGCCATCTCTAGCAGTTCTATTTTAAAATTCATGGTAGTGCAGACAAATACTTTTTGAAGGAAAAGAATTTAACATTATCTTTTTACTTTGTCTAATTAGCTGAATACTGTGTTTTTTCACCCTGCAGCTCTTAAAAAGCTGATCTAATTTCACAATGAACACTTAATGCCATTATATTTGGAAATAGTTGCATTTGCCAACTCTTGTGCAATCACCATTCAACTCACTGCACTCATCCCTTGCTTCTCTTTCCTACTTTCTGCCTAGATAAGCTCCTTTCATTAAAACAAGTGTTTTGCTGATTCAAAAAAAAAAAGTTGGAAAAGTTTCTCTGTGGATGTATGCAGATATTCTCATGCCAATACATATTAGCTCCTTCTCAAAGTTTGCCCTCCACGTGTCCATTCCATCCCTTCCATCCTTGGAAGCTCTTCAGCAGCACTGAAATTCAGATTCAGAGGAGGTTCCATGCTCACTGTAGGGCACTAAACCACAGAATCACCCAGAACAGATGAAGTGGGAAGCCACCTCTGTGAATCATCTCTACCCATATCTGCTTGAGCAGGGTGAGCTGAAGAAGGGTGTGCAAGACTGTGTGAAGTGGACTTCTGAACATCTCTGAGGGTGAAGACTTCACAACCCCCCTGGGAAACTTGTCCCAGTGTTCAATCATCCATATGTTAAAATAGATCTTACTTTTAAACCAAACTCCTTTCAGTCTATGCCCCTTTCCTCCAGCCCTTTCACTGGGCACTGCTGTGAAGATCCTGGCTGTCCATCTTCTTTACTCCCCTGCCATCAAATATTTGTTCACCAGCATGAGGCCTCCCTGAGTCTTCTCTTCTCAGACTGGAAAATCCCAGCCCTCTCAGCCTCTCTTCATACCACAGATGCTCCAAACCTTTCATCATCTTTCCAGCCTTTTTCTGGGCTCACTCACACCCATCTCTCCTGTGCCACTGTTTCTGTACCCACATCACACAGACGTGGCTTCACCCCTGTTGAGCAGAGGGGGAGCAATGTCCTTACCACCATTTGTCAAATAAGTTTATCCTTCACAAAAGTCAGCAACCAGCCAGGTCCTGGACTGCGAGCACACATTCCCTTCCAAGTGCAGCTCCATTAGCAGGCAGATGACAAACCTTAAATGCCTGTGACCATTTCCCTTGTGGAGGATACAGACACTTCACAGAGCTCAGACAAAATAAAGAGGACTTGTTTACACCGTTTACATGATTGGTCTATACCCATCCAGCCATGCTCACCTGACATGAACTAATCTCCCTGGCAGACCAGCAAAGGTAGTAAAGCCTGAGAGGGGACAGGGAATGGAAATCCATATCCAGGAGCAGCAGCTTCACTCAGTGAAGCTGATAGATTTTGAAGGGGAGGTCTCTCCACAGCTTAATTCCTCCACAGCTTTGAGCAGACTTTCTGAATAATGACAAATTTCACCTGATGATATGTTCTTACTGCTTCAAAACTAGGAAAGCTGATTTTGGCAGCACTGGCAATGCTGCTGCACATCTCAGAAAATACATCTGTAGTGATACGCATGACTGGGACTGGCTGAGATGAAATACTAATACAATTGATTAATCATGACAGCTATTGAGCATTTCACCAGTTGGGAGGATAAATACATTATACAGTTAAAGGAGACATTGCCTCAACCTTTCTTTGACTCTATTACTGCAGAGAGAGAGCAGCTCTCAGCCAGAGAAAGGGGCCCTCAGCACCTATAAACTGCCCGAGACATGTCTGCATACATTTTAGACAAACACTTCTTCGAAGACAGGCAGTTGTTTTTTCTTCCATTTTCATTTTCCATTTGCTTGCTCAACCTCTGCAGCCCCTTTGTTTCCTGGTAATAGGTGAGATAGGCAAATACAGGCTCTGGGCACTGGAACGAAAGGGCCTTTCATGTTGTCGGCACCTCAGAATGAGCGAGCAGTGTAAGCCCTCTCTGCAGTTTACATACTGTAGTGGCCTGCTATAGAAACTATGTAATTTGGTTTGCTTTGTTATTTGATAAATGGCAAGGAAAGCTTTGTAGCATGTTGACTGACCCTACTTGTAAGGTCATAGGCCAGCACCGGAGTGAGAGGACACAGCCGTCTGCATGGTCCCAGCATGCCTTAAGATTGCCTGGGAGAAAGCAGGCTTTATTAGAGGTACAAAGAGCTTATGATGAAGAGCATCAGCTCGTAATCAGGAAAAAATATTGGGGGGGTTTCAAAGAAAAGATACTGAGAAGTGTTAACATGTAACATAGCACATGACACACAATATGGAACAGTGAGACACCACTTCTAAAAACCTTCACTTCAGCCCATCATGGATTGCTCCCTTTTTGGTCCAAACCTACACACTTTTTCACCCTAGACAGGCCTGTTTAAAACATGAGTTGTAAAACAGAGTAAAACTATATTTGAAAAAAAAAAAATTGAGTGAAAGTTGTGTTCAGTGTTCGCTTCACTGGACTGTTACACGTAGCAGCACCCATGGTGGCATGAAAAAACAAAGAGTGGAGAAGATACCAGTCAGCTTTTTATATCATCTTTGCCTCCAAGAGTCATTTGTGATATTAATTTTTTAAGAGGAGACTATGCCCAGAATGGGCTCTGAACGTGAGGCACTGTTGGACCCCAGCTGATCAAAACATATGGAGCCAGAAGAGAAAAGGAATTTCAGTCAACAATTTCCATCCCTTCTTTGTTATCTTATCCCCCCCCGACTTTCACACACCTGGGAGACCACAAACTGGATATTTCTTTAACAGGTCTGAATTGGCTGATATATATTAAATAAGTTTGTAAGACAGCAGGAGGAGGGTGTGCAGCACCTGTGAGCTGCAGCACAGCGAGCAGGCTGGGTACAAGCAACATGAAACAGGACTGCCCACCTAGGATTACAGAAAGACTTTAAATGGAGGACAATTCAAATTACAGTGCAAAATCCTGTATTTCTACGTATGGCAATTTTTCCCTGTGGAAGTGTCTGTCTTGCTGTAGTTCAAAGCTCTGTATTTCATATGTAGAGTTACATCTGTCCTGTCTCTGAGAACACACTGACACCATCGAGGACCTGACCCCAAAGACATTCCACGGAGATAGCACATGAATGGGAGAAGTTGCTAAATTAGAAAAATTTGGCTCTTCAATGCAGAATGTACAGAGCAGAAATTCAGTTGTCATTTTATTAAATGATTTCTGACAGATAATTAAATTAATATACTGAGATGAGTACAGATTATTGATTTGGATAATCATTCAAAGCACTGCAAATCCAAAGTCCCTCGACAAACAAGAAAGGAAATTTTCCAGAGAGCAAAGCAGCTGGAGGGACCCTGGGTTACAATAGCACCAACCAGCAGGGGAGACACTGAGCACATGTAGCTCCAGCTCAAGGAGCGAGCTCAGCACTTGAGATGAATCTGTTGCCAAATGACAGATGTGTGCAGAGAAATAAATTCCAGTGTGTGGGCAGTCTGCACATTAAAGCTGGAATTTAGACCTACCATTTTCATAGCAGATATGAGGCAGATGACACTTAAGACAAACTGAGATCCCTCTCCTGAATTATTTGGCTTGCTTCTTATTTATTTTGCTTTATTCTGTACCAGCTCAATTTTGTGAGTCAGGGAGAAGCACGAATTGGAAATTCCTTGCTAATCACTTGGTCAGAGCTGGGCTACAGAGAGAGTCTTACCATGAATCTCTGAAAACACAGAACAAGGGCTGAATTAGCCCAGGAAAACTCACCTGGAAGCAAGCTGTTACAAAGGGGGCATCAAGGTTTGACAGGCAAGGGATGAGACTTAATTAAAGCTAGAGGCGGGAAGAGAGGAAGAAATTAAATGCTATTTGGGAACACATGAAATAGAAATAACTCAAAATATGAAATATTTATAATTTGTAGCTGTGAGGGGTTATTTGGAAATATTTTATTGCTCTTTTTCTGTCCCCAGTGCTTTTTCTAGGAAGGGAGGAAAAGTAGAATACTTCAAAGGATGTGAACCAGGAACTGGAGAAAAACTTGGTTTGTGTGCGTGAGTGTTATTCATGTACTTCTGGTCTCCTTTCATTCTTGAACTCATTCCATCTGAGACTTGGATCTTACTCAGGTTGAAAAGCCAAAACACACAGATTTAAAAGTGATAGGGCTATTCTCACTTCAAGTGCCTGTAAACTCATTATTAGGGTACTGGATTTGGAGTAATGCAGTTTTCTCCTCTCTTGCTTTGAAAGCCCTCCTGTTCTGGGCTGCTGGAGGGGATGTGCTACCATCCCTCCTGCAGGAGGTGTGGATGTTATCCCCTCTTCAGGGGTCAGCCTGCTCACATCATAGCTGAGCTGTGATATCCTCTGAAAAGATGCAGTACATGTGCATCTCCTTTAGTTACTATGGAAAAGGGATTCAGCCCATCCCTAGCCTCTCCAAGGTGTCAGGCTTACTGGATTATTGATCTTCCTGCTTTGAGTATGCTTTCAAAATAGGTACTAGCTAGCCTTTAACTATATGGATGTATGGATTCCCCATATTAAGCAATACTCATTGCAGTATCTGGGTTCTGTTGATGTCAACACTACTATCCTCCCTTTAATCATTGACATAGAAAATTCTGAAAAAATAAAATCTGCCTGGATCTTGTTCCCTTTTCTCCAATGCTAACTTTGTTACACTTAGATTATTTTGGAATTTTCTCCATAACCAGGTAGGCTACAAATTTTTATATGTACTTTAAATGAAATCTTAAAGCTGGGGTCCAAGAAACTTCATCTATCATAAGACATAGAGAAAGTCATTGAAGTTGACAAAGGAATCTTCATCCTAGAAGCACATTGCAAAGGTTAAATAATCACAGCAAAATCCACTTCAGTAAATAGTATTATCTTCACATAGTGGGAAGGGCTCAATCCAGAAAGAGATGTGAGTACTACTGAGCCAAGCACTGCTGTCTTCAATTCCTGCTGACTGCAGCCAGCCTGGAATTTCACTCTCTTGCAATGCTCTTCAGAGCCGAGTCCAACATAAATTCAGACCTGAACAAGTCATCAAACTGCTGTATAACTTCACACAGTGACACATTTGCTAAGGTGTTTAAAGTTTCTCTTCTATTAAATACCATAATTATTCATGCCAACCTGATTATTCACATAAATCAACCCTCAGTTTAAGCTTTCCTTCCCTTGAGAACACTAAACACTCTTATGTGACCATATCTTTAAGTTAAATAAAGAATTGCAAATGCCTGTCTTCCAAAGGAAATGCTGTACAGATCCAGCACAGCCAGGGAACTACATTAACAGGATCCTGATAAAAGAGAGCAGCTTAAAGCAATACAGATAGGAAAAAATGAGAAGGTAGTCAACAGTCCCTTATTGCTTCTCAAAAATCCTAAAAATTCTAAAGTGCATTTAAAAAAGAAAATTCCCTTTGTCACTCTCAAGGTGAATAAACACTTTCAGCATTTTGTTATGGGAGTACCACACAAGTAAGGTCTCCAGTCAGTGATTTGAGCAATAAGGTAGTGCTGTAGGACCTCTCCAAACCACTCACAGCTTCAGGCAGCAGACAAGAGAAAGCTAAAGGACAATGAAGATATGAACATAGCCTACTACATTTCTATGATGGATAGTGCAACTACCGTGCTACACGGAGCTGAATCCCCTTAAATCCATCAAAATATGTGCACAAGCAGCTCCATCAGGGGGTAAAAGCAAAGCTGGGTGTGCAGAGCTAAAAGACACATCTGGGTGCATGCAGGTGGCTGGGCTCAAGACTGCTGAGCACAGGTATCCACCCAGGGCTGCACCCTCTGTACCCCAAACCAGACCAGCACAGAGGTGCTCCAGCCTGAAAGGAAGAGAATTCCTGCTTATTCCCCCCAGGCTACTTACAGATGGTCTCAAAGAAGCCTGGGGGTTCCCCTGTACTGCTCAACTCCACCAAGCCCACTGGCTGCTCCCTCATCTGCTCTGTCAGTGTCATTGACTTCAGAAAAGAAAGTTAAATTAAAGCAGATAATCCCTACAGAGTACAACTGAGAAATGGGCACCCCTGTGCCAGGAGATATGACAGACAGGACCTTTAGGAAGGCAAGAGTATGTGTGTGTGAAGTTCTTGATGCTTCTAGCCCCACTCAGCTGGCTTAGCCCAGCTGTGTCCCCCAGTTTCACAGCTGGCTGTTTCCATCTTCCTGTGCCAAGTCTGTCTGGTCAGCCATATCCCCACTGGAACACCTCACTGACTGGGACAGGTTATGTACCTACTCATAAATAATCCCTTGAAATACAGATAAACAGTTTTTGCAGGAATAAAAAGAAGCAAGTAATATAAACTGTACATGAGCTCTGGTTTTGTCATTTCCCACATAAAACACTAGGCCAGCATTGAACAATTTTGCAAACTTTCCAAGAGAACTGTCCATAAGCCAGTGCTTTTACCAGGTGTCAATACCAGAGACAAATAAAATCTTTACACATTGTATTGATCTGCATCTATCACATCTTGATCAAAGTTTCCTGCCTTCTGTTAAGGTGCTAATGATTTCCTAAGCAAAATCAAACAGAGCTACTCAACTGTCTCAACAAGTTAGATGAAGTCACTTTAATTGCTGACTTTGATGCATCTTTTCTCGCATACTAATTTCAGCTAAGTAAGATGGTGCACACACATTAAATGATGAAGCAGGGCAAAGGCAGAGCCAGCTGCAGGTAACTTGGTAAAAGTCTCACTCATTCCTAAGTATCAGTTTAAGGGACCTTCTTTCTGTCTCTGTTCAGACAGACCCATTGCTCCAGAACTCATTTTTCAAAGCCTGAATAATTAGGAAAAGCCCAGTGACAGTTACAATACTGCTAACAAATAAAATCATTCTATTTTTTCATACAATAACACAATTACTGTCTGTTGCTCCTGCCTTGTTCTCTTTTGCTCAGATCAAAAGGGGAAATTTGAGGAATAAAATCAAAACCTAAACTTTATAGGTTTTAAATGTATTTTTAAAACAGCTGTGGCACATGCTTGCCCTAAGATTTCCCAGTGCCTCAGTCCTCAACAGCATCTCAACTGACATGGCTCCATCTTTGCCTCTTTAAAATTCCATATGGAGGAGCTCATGTTTTCTCTCTGTGCTTGCAATGTGATGAAAGAGGGAAAAATTAAAGGGAATGGGACCCTTAAAGTAACATATTTGTATTGCTATTGTTAAACCTGTGTTAAGAGCTTAGAACTTTCCATAGATAAATTTGTACTTGGAGGAAATCTGGAAAGAAAGGGCTTGGCCCTAGAGGGAATTTCATGAAATACCAAATTAAGACATGTCAATTGGGTTCTTAAATTACGCAAAGGCAAAGCAAATAACATACATCAGTGGCTTGAAGTGCTCTTTTGTAATCTAATGATTTGTGTTTCAAACCTGAAATTTGACAAGTAATTAATTTCTTCAGCAGATTTATTTTGTATGATTTTTTTTGCATTTTTAGAAAAAGATAGATTGTATCATAATGTAGTAGAGTATAAATTATTATGGCATGCATTTTTTAGTCTGTCTGAATTTCTTTTTCTTTTTTCCACATTGTAGAATATATTTCTCCAATTTTACAATTTTCATCTTGCAAATTTTATCTCTGACATGTTTGCTTAATATTTGGATGACTGCCATTGTGTGCACAAATTAGGCCGCCTCTTTTGAAGTGCCAAGCCCCTTATCCATTACATTTCCCATTGCTTTCAACAACCATTCAAGCTGGAACAGAAGGGTCCTTCCCTGCACTGTGCAGGACAGGGCCATTGGGTCACATGTGCATTTCAGGGGTTGGGCTGCTTGGTTCTCACAAGTACTGCTCATGGACTTGCATGCCAGGGTTTGCACACAGGAAGATTTCCCACACAAGTATAATTCAAAGAATGGTTTTCAACTCCAGTAGGAGAAGTTTAGTGCTCAGTACAAATCTGTCTCAGGAACACTTAGCATAGATTTTAAGCAGAGTGGATCAGCAGCTGGTGGCTTCTGAAAACACAGGGAAGACTTTTCCAATAGGCACGTACAAGCAGTTATCATCTGGCAGATGCTCTTAATTCACTTTTCTCTTTTTCAATTCCATACTTGAGTCACAATGTTTTGTACCTGCATTGCACAACCTAAAAGCACACCCAGCACCTCTGTCCCAGTGCAGGTGAGTAAGAGATTGGTCATCTGCAAACTGCAGGCTGGTTCCATTGCGCAAAGCGCGCCCAGAGGATGCGCGTGGGATACGGCTCCAATGCACGCAGCTACCTTTGGGAAAGCTCAAATGCACGCTGCATTACAACACTCATTTCTGCTGTGCTGTCATTTGATACTTCCAACAGATCCACGCTGAAGATTGCCTCTGTTCTGCACATCCCCATCTCCCAGGCTGTGGAACAGCCCTGGCGGTTTCTGCAGTCTAAGGTAGGCAGGGAGCAATTCCCAGGGCAAGGACAGTTTTGCCCAGATGTCCCTCAGTAGCAGAGATGGAGAAGACCAGGATGGAGGACTCTACCAGCCACAGAAAATACACAGGCACACCCTCAGCAGCAAGGTGCACAATTATTCAAACTGTGCCTGTGAAAAGCCGGCTGCAGAGCCCCCCTTCTGGTCTCAGGCTCCTCTTCTCCAGGTACAAGCAGGCCATGCTGAGGACAGAGGGACCATTGCCAAGAGAGATGTGTGATCAGAGATCACTGAGAACTCCCCAAAGTTCTTATACATGCAGTGATGTACAACAGGCAGGATAGGGGAAAACAAGACCATTTTCTAAGGCCTAGGACTCTAAAATCTCATTATCTTCAGTCATATTGTTATTTTGACAAGTATGTAAAACTATTAGCATGAGTCTAACCTCAGAAAACTTATTATCAATGCATAATACTTATTTTCAGGGGAAGGAACACATCCCTGCCTTAAACAATGAGCATAAGAGCTCTTTCAAAGAGAACAGAGCAAGATATCTTTTTATATATCCCAGGCCAAATTACTTCCCTCACTGAAGGGTATAAAAGTTTCCTAGAGAGGAATGAATATGTGATGTTTTATTTTATTTTGTTAAATTTTATTTTTATTATGTTTCATATTATTTGCTATTCTGTCATATAATCTCAAAATCCTGAACCTTCATCAGAATGAGACAAGCTACATCTTTTTCCCTCCCTTTTTGTATATACTGTAGCCAGTGTTGTCACCATGCAAAAGGCAAATGTTTGTATTTCCCTCTGTTCCCTAACACTATTCATCGAGCTGTAACAGCACAAGTGTCTACACTCTCCAGGTTTGACTGAATGCATCAATTGTTCTTCATCTTCATGAGAGGCTTCACGTTTGAGGTTGAGAAATATTTCTACTGTAAACATCAGACCAAAGCGCACAAAATCAGCTTTCATTTCTCTCCATAGTGATCTTTGCATACAACTTATGACACAAAGGTGAGTCAATATGTAATACAGCAGCAACAAAATCTCTCAATAGGAAGAAATTCCATTTTGTTAATGCTTCAGTTGCCTCTTTAAACAAAAGATTTTCTGCTGTGCCTTTGAATGGCCAGTTGAGTTGTAAGGCTCACAATGTAACTGAACTGTCCTGAAGAAATGTGGTCATGAAATGTCCTCTTGGTAAACTTGTCTGAGTAAGAGTGACCAAGAAGGCTTCAGTTTCAAAGCTGTAAACCCTTACATGCAGGTAGATGTAAGTATTATGGAGCAGAAAGAACAAGAGCTAGTGCAGCTCTGAGACAAAACCTAGTATGCCTTGTCTACTTAATGTGCTTGGGTTTTCTCCCCTATGAAAAGGGGTTTGGTTATTCATTAGGACATTTATTCAATTATGTGTTACTGAACAATCATATGTAAAGGTCACTTGTACAAATTACATATGTGCACAATGTTTTCTTTCTTGTATAGATACTGTGCATATCAAAGCCTCATTAAAAACCACATGGCAAGTTCTTACTATCTGCTCAAGATACTTGTTTTCAAAATCTGATAAAGATACATACAGTTCCCAGTTCTACCCACTCTCACCAACACACCCATCCCAGTGTCATGCATAACCAAAACCCACTGAAATTTCACCTGAAATTTCACCTCTTCACCTGACAGATACTAGGATGCTCTCTTAAAATAAGTGATCATTAGCTTAAAGTAACATAGGAGACTCAACAACCCATTTTGCTACTTGCGTGTTAAATCACTGCATTATGTAGTTGTAACAATAAAAAAAGTCTGATTTCCCTTCATCAGCCATAGGTCTAAATCACTGTAAGTTTTGCTATTAGAGTCTCCCTAGGTACACTGCTCTGTCACAGATCTGAACTCAAAATCATTTATTTAACATCTGTTTCACAATAATTTCTTAAAGATTTACTTCCTTTAAACACAACTTGGACACTTGATCCTCCCTTGTTTCAATCTGCAATATGCTTAAAAATAACAGTAAAAGGATGTTATGAATACAAAACCAAAGCTGACACCAATAAATTTCAGTGACTCATTTTTCTTGCATTACTCCTGCTTGGCTGCTCCTAGAAGGAGATGAACTGTAGAGACACTCAGAGGCAATTTAGTGGTATTACAGAACCACCCAGTCACTCTGGCTTGAAAAGATCCTCTCAAAATCACAGGAAATTTTTTCTTTTTTTTGAGGGGGTGTATATAAGTACAATTTCTCAAGCAACCCCAGATCACTGGCAGAGCTATGCTTGGAGTGAAGCATGCACCAGTGTCTGGCACACTGTGCCTTGGGAGCAGGTAATGCAGTAATACAATTGCTCTACCTGGATACTTCAGACTAAAGAGTTGCTTTTCTTTCACATAGGAGGTTATCTTTGCAAAATTCAATGAGGGGATAGGTGGCCTCCATAAAAATAATAATATATTAAAAGCATGAACATTTTTCAGGTGCTAGAAGTTTTTATGTCAGGCACCTACAGCGTTGCTGTGGACTTTTCCTCTTTTTTTCCCCCCTGGAAATTTTGCCTGGGCTGAATGTAAACACTCTGGACATTGTTCTGGGATTTCTGGCAAGCCAGACCTAAGTAACTACTTCCAGACTGATGGACATGCAGAAATGCCAAACCAGTGGCTCCTGGACCAAGTGTCCAGCACGAGCACCCATCGAGGGCACGGGGCACCTGCTGGAGCTCTGCTGTGCCACAGATTTGCTGCAAATGCACAGAGCATCTGTGTTGCACATGAGCACACATCTCACTCCAGGAAATCCTGGACAGAAACAGGACCACCTGAGCTTGCTGCTGCCCTCCCCCTGTGCCAGCAGGCCTGCTCCAGGTTACAGCTGCCCTCCCATCCCTCCCCTGGCTGTATCCCTGCTGAGCCTGGGCTGCTCTGCCATCACCTTCACCAAAGCTCAGCACCCAGAGCAGGCACCTGCCCTGAACAGCCACACCAGGCTACGTTTGCAAACAAAGAGATCAAGCTAATATTGCAAATGTTAACATTTTATCAAGGGTCTTGTAATGTTTGTTGTTCCTGTACTTGAACTTCTGGAGCCAGAGAATTGCGTGAGAATTGTAACTTTTCATTTTCAAAAAACATTTTCAGATTAGAACTCTTCAGCTGTAAAAGTGTAAATTATCTGACTGGAAACTCTTTCTTGTCCAAACAAATAGAATAAAAGAGCTTGCAAATGTGACCTTAGAGACTTGAAAACATAGGTATATAAAAAGAACTTACATTTTATTCCCTGTTAATAATTTTTGAGCCACTCATAAAACCATCAATTTGAAAGTCCATATCCAGCTGATATATGACAATTTTGTGTAGATGAAGTTTGATTTCAATTCTCTTGGTGAGGAGGGGGGTGGTGGGGGTGTCTTTGAAGTTTGAATAGTAATTGATGCACAAAACATTTTCCTAGATGGAGGCATTGGGAAATCATCACAAGTGCTTGTGCTGAGATGTTTGTCACAGTGAGTGCCTGAGGTCCACTCCCAAAAGCCTGGAGGGTCCATTCCAGCTGGCTGTTGGGTTGCCTCTGTGCCAGCCTACTACAGTGCTTCAGATGGGGGTGCTTTGGATGGAATCAGCATGCTCAGGGACCATGGATGCTCATAATTTGTGTCAAGGATCAAGGAGAGAGAATGGAGGAGAAAAANAAAAAAAAAGGTTGTTTTTTCTGCCTTATAGTTTCATGCAAACATTTGTCAGAGATGACAACTACATTTTCATTTTTGTCCTTAATAGCAATGTTTGTGAGAAGAGCTGGATTTTTTAAAGTGAAATAACTAAAAGTATAAAAATTTAATAAATATTAATTTAAATTTACCTGAAAATCTAGGAACACAGATTTTCAGAATTTATACAGATAATCTTTATAGGTCTTCCTTAAAAATTGTTCCAAATGTATCAGCTTATAGATTTGTATCTCTTTTTCCAATAGTATAATTCAGAAGAAACTAACTGAAGTCAGTGGTGACACATCAGCATAAAAATGGAACGAGTAGATGGAAAATCCATCACAACTGGAGTAAGGAATTAAATCTGGTCTTTTCTCCCTCAACCACAGCACAGTCATAGAGCTCCAGCCAAGTTAAGGTACTTGAGAAGGGAAATGAGAGTCACTGTATAATGAAAGAGGTGTTGGGGATGCTGCACATCCCACTGAAATCCTGTTTCACTGATGACAGCCAGTGCTGGTGCTGCAGGAGGGCTCTGCCTCCCCCAGCAGCTCTGCCCCATGCAATGCCTACCCCAAAGCTGCAGTGCTGCAGGAGCTCCACGTCACTGATATATGATGCTCAGTGTCTGTACACAAGAAATGGCAACTGAAACGTTTCCAGCCATCTCAAATGCCACCATGACTTTATGAATCCTATTTTCAGGGTGACTCACAGCTTCCTGACATGTCTAACCTCAAAGAAGCTGGGCAGACCCAGTAACCCTCTCTCTGCATTATGTATTTCCCTGGAGTTACTGTGCCACACTGCTTCACACAAAAACCTGATGAAAATCACTAAGTGCTAGTGAGCAGCCAGACTGTGGTCCTGTGCACAGCTGTAGCCCCCTGGATGGAGCCCTGATTAGCTGTTCCAGGAAGGATTGCAGGATTGAATCCTCTGACTGTGCTTAAATTACCAAGAGTTAGCTGTGCTGGTGCCTAAAGAGCCATCACTTCCCTATAGAATCAGCTCCTTACACCTCCAGAGCCAAAACTGAACTTGGCAGAGAAGCTGGGGCAGGGGCTGTAGGGGGCATTCTTCCTGCCCTACATTTGCCAGCTGTCCTGCAGCTCGTCCCCCCTTTCCTGTCCCTTTGTCACCAAACCCTGGCATGTAAGCCCCCAAACACACCTCATCAACCGTGCAGCACTAAGCACTCCCCAAAAATGCCTCACCCACAGAACACAGCTGACCTTCAGAAGAACAAGACAGCAGAGGTCTCCCTCAAATTCCTTCTCAAGCTTTGCTGTAGCACCCATACAGAGTGTGACAGCTCCTGGGTAGCTTAGATGTGCTAAAGCCTCTGCTTGTTGCTCTGACCCTCAGTGTTGTGTATTTCTGTTATCCTGGCTCACAAGACTGACCTACCTCTCAGCTGAGCTTGTACAGCACCAAGCACAATGATGTTCTGGAGCCCAGTGAAGCATTTCAGTCTGTAACTACAGCTCCTCAACACCAGAATGCTGTAAATAAGACATGATGACTTGTCTCTACCTCTTTTGCCAAAGAACCACTAAATATCATTCCTTAATTTTAAGAGAAGAAAGTGATCTTCATTTCAGAACATTATTGTCTTATGAGAATCCAAATTTGGTATATTCCTCAAAAAAAAGTTCAACAGTGGATTCCCGCCCCAAATGCACATGTCCACACATTTTGACTTCATGTAGTCATCCTTTTTTTGCTGGCAATGAATGGCTTTAAATACTGTCAGCAGTACCTGCTGCATACTGCAAGAGGAGCTACATTTTCCACTGACTGTCCTTAGCAAGTGGGTCTCTAACTCCTCACTCTCAAGGGAAACTGTACCACAAGACCCCTAACCTGCTGCCCTCTGCCTTTTTCTAGCCTCTCTCTAGCTTCTTGGACTATTAGCCCAAGGTTCTGAGTGTTCTGGTAGCAGCAATGCTGTGCATCCCCACAGCTTTTCTCAGCAGCCCTGGCCCTCCAAGGCTGGGGGCTGGCTGGATGGGAGAGAGCTGCATCAGTTCCAGAACATCTCATCTGAATAAACCAAGGTTGCTGCTTCTTTTTCAGACCTGCACAGTGGGCTTGCATGCCCACTTTTTATCTGTTTCTCCATAAGTATGCCTAATAGAACTCTAATGTCTATAATGCCTATAACTAATAAGAGATACTGAATCTTCCCTAAGTATCTTGCCTCACTTTTATTCTAAGACTATCATGACTACACCACCACTATTAATACGAGCCCTTTACAATCATTAATGGATTAATCTTCACAGCACTGTTGTAGAGATAGAAGACAAAAGCACAGAGATAAAGCAAATTGCTATTTAGGTCAGAAACACAGTCAAAAATGGAAAAAAACACCCCAGAATTTCCCGTTCCTTGATGTTCATATGTCTGCATTGCAGCTCAGACATTTTGCTATGACTTCTGGCTTAAATAAAATCTATCTTCATAGATTTTAATGTACCAGAACTGATACTTTTCATTATTATAAAAAAAATTATTTTCAATTGCACAGAATGCTAAACTTCCACAGAAAATCAATAAAATCCAAAAGAGACTGGTTTAGTCAACATTTTTCATATAACAATTTTGGCAACAGAGCTACCAAAGCAAAATATGATTTTGCTGAAGACTTTGTTGAAGGGAATAATGACTTCTTCAGTAAAACCAACTTTACAACAAATCTATTTATAGGCAAGAAATTATTTGGTTTTTTACTGGCATAAAGAGAGTAAATAACTTGTGAGATGAGGATCAGATAGGAATCCAAGGCAGGGTCTTTGAATTCACACTTAACCCCCAACCTTCCCTAGGAGTGAGCTTTTGTGTGGTTGTTTTCATTTGTGAACAGTAAAAGGAGTCTGGATTTTCAGAATAACATTTTATTGCTAAATGGTCTAAAATGACTGGCATATATATATATATNAATGAGAAATATGTCCAAACATGTAAACCTGTGGAGACACAAGTAAGTTAATGCTACTGTTCAGTCTTTTTTTTTTTGTTCACAGTCAAGCATACGAAAAAAAAAATATTTATCTTAAAGCTATTGAAGCTCCCCCACTAGATCTGCTCTAGATTTCCAATTCCTTCACTTTTCTGTTTCAGCTATCCTACACAGATGCTTCATTCTTCAATGGGAAAGGCAGAAAATTAAAATCAATAACTTCATTATGTTTACAGTGTGGGTTTTTTTTTCACCTGAGTTTTCCCAGTCTTAATGTCTTACTATAACTTAAAAATCACAGCTTGTTTTTACTGAAATATTCCATCCTTATTCCCTTCATGCAGAAGGTTAGGAATATGGCAGTATATCTGTATATCTTAATTTTTTATAATGTATATTCTGAAAGAACTAAAGTATAAATCTCTGTCTGCTTTCACAAAATGCCCAATAGAATATAGTATAAACAAACATTTTTATAGCATCTTCTCCTGTATTGAAAAAATAATAATTTTTATTTTAAAAAGGAACAATTGCCATTGATCTTTTAAATTCATATTCTTTTCCTGACAACAAAAATTCTTCCCGAACAGTTCTTTTTGTTTTTTGCATATACAAAAAATAAATAATTGACATTTTGTACTATGTGAACTTCATGTATTATTAATTTGATGGAAATGAACACATGATGGAGCACCTTCTTTATCTTTGTGATTGTTTTCACAGATATGTCAGTAACACTGATATTGAATTGTATGATGTGTCCTAGGGACTGCAACATTTCAGCAAAATATCTCCAGAAATATATGTGCACCCACAATGTCATATAACAAATTCACCTTTCATTAAAGTCATCTCCAGTAAATGTGAGCTTGAATTTGCAAGGCAAATCTAAAAGGCTATGAAAGGAAAGCTGAAGATAAAAAAATTATTAATATAGAAATAGAGCCTTAGAGATTATTTCTCCTATAACTCTAATGAGACAATAAAAATAAAAATCCAGAGATTCAGCCTTGACAGTAACACAGAACTTTCTTCTCAGGAATATTTGGGTTCTTCATTAAATGATATACCATGTGCTATTTCTATCTCATCTAAAATTCTGGCATCTCCTGACAATGTATTCTCCCAGTGATATGCACACATGTAATCACTCATTTACATTAATGGGATTATGGGTGTTTTGTATCTAGGAGAGAATACATTTTTAAATTTTTTTTTTCTCTAAGAGTGGTTGCTTACGATGCACTTGGCAACTGAGATGTATTATGGTTTCTCCCTAAACAGGAATTAAGTCTCTACTGTACAACATGTCATACTTGCCTGAAAGCAAAAATGCTGCCTACTAAGCAATAGACACCCTAATTAAAGTTGCCCAGCATAATATCAGCCCATTAGTTTAAACTAAAGAGAATAATGGAGATGGTATTAGGATACCACAAAACATAACCTAGGGTCAAACAAAGATTACTTTGCTTTGGGTATTTTTTTAAATGTATATATTATCAACAAATTTTCTGAAGCCAAATATAGACAATAAAATGCTTGTCAGTTTTTAAGGCTTTGCCAAAGCAAAAACGATACAAAACAGCAATAAACTAATTGTCAATCAGATGCTTTTGCAGGAACATTTTGCAATAATGAGATGTAATAAATATTCATCAAGACATAGTCTATAAAGGCACATAGGAGCATATTTTATGCCTCTGTGTAACATATTATGCTGGACACACATAGCTGATTGTGGAATGGTAGCAGACTTATAATGCTTTCCAGCATATTTACAGTCTCTTTATCCCTTACACATAGTCCAGAAAAATCTGCACGCTTGTAAATGGTAAGGAAAGGAGGGAGTAAATATTGTGCATTTTCAGGCCAGTCCTTTACACAAGGCATTCTTTAAGGAAGATGGGAAAAGGTCCAGAAAATAAGCAACCTTGGAATTCCCATTTTCAAACTTAATTTCATCCATAATCACATCTTTAATGGTGTAGTTTCAGACATTCCCAGATTAACTGTTTTAGATTTAAAATACCTTACAAACAGAAAAATAATGTATTAAGTAATACAGCTGAACAATAATAATGCTGAGTTATCACCTGCTAAAATAAATATTTTTGTGTTTGGGGTTTTTTTCAATATGATTTTCACCCCAACAATTAACCAAATAAACCAGTAAATTATCAGGTTCATTAAAAACCCTTGTTTGGCACTTTAAGAAACAGCCATGTGTTTCAAAACACAGGAAAATCTTCCCAGAAGAGCTGATAAAGGAAGCAGCTGGCAGAGAATTTGGTTTTGTTTCATGACACTGTAAGCAGCACTTAAATTGTTTCTGCTGCACGTCTATCATACAGTCCTCTGAGATATTTATCACTGGACTCAGGAAAACAAGCATTAGGTGGAGTCACAGGCACTCCTCAAATTAAGACCAAGAGCCAAATCCTGCCCACACAGACTACAGCCCTTCCTGAAGCCCAGATTTTTCAACAAACACCTCCCTGAGGTTATTACCAGCAATATTTTCTTGGGTCCCACAAACTTAGCTCAAAATAAAAGTTTCAGCCCTTCATTTTCTCTCCATCCTTGCCCAGGAGGATGGGCATTATGTCCCATGTAGTAAAGCTGGGAGTGTGCAAGGGTTTCTACAGCCTCAGGCTTCTCCCTCTTTCCTCTACAGCCCACAGGGGCTATGGAGAATATAACTTCAAATGGGGTCTATCATAAAGGGGTGCAGGAAGGAAATGATGATTTAGGGAGCCAGGCTCTTCCTTGTCTGCTCCAAGGGCAACACAGAGCTGCCAGCTCATGGCACAGTCCAGCCCTTGATCAGTTCCCCGCGCTCCTATCCAAAGTCCCAGAATTTGCTTTGTAATTTAGATTTGGACACAGGAATTTATTAAATTCATTATGTTGTGCCAAGGATTCCATCTCAAGCACACCAAATGATCTCATATGGATGTGAATATTTAGCTGTTCTCTAAGGAAACAATCAGCAGAAATGTTTCTACATCTGCCACTTTCCCTGGCTTTTGTTTCTCGCCATTTCGAGGCTGTGATTGGGTATGTTCACATTATAGGCTCACGGTCCAGATTTATTCTGAATTTCTTCAATGAGATTCACTCCCAATGACCAAATGTAAAGGGACCATATCAGAAAGGATATATTCAGAACCTCACTGCCTGCATCTGGAAAGCAGGGCTCTGACATGGCTCCGGCTTTGAAAGAGCACCTGGAATTTAGACATGGCATATCTGTCTATTAGCCAGTTATCTGCAAGTATTTGATAGTTACAAAATTGTCACTAGTAGGTTGTTTGGCTAGAAAACAACAATAGCTGCAAGAAACATTTGAAATCTTTTGCCTGAGTGCCAGCTTTAGTGAAGGTCTGAGCTGTTCTCATTTAAAGTCAGCAGAGAGGATCCTACTGCTTTCAATGCTACAAGCTCAAATCCTGCAAGCATCATTGTGCAACTGAAAGTAGGTCTGTGTAAGAACAATTACATAGCACTGATCCCAGATACTTGAGCTCTCTTCAGCAGTGCAAGACTCCTGTTATCACATTTGGCAGTGGCACTCAAAATAAGGCTTTCACAGGTTTAAAATGGAGATGACAGAATATCTTGTAATGGGACCCTTTGGGTGAATGAATTCCTTTGCTCCTTGAGCAGTGTGATTAGATGGGCCTGACTGCAAAGCACAGAAAGAATGACCTATCTGTACCACAGATGGGAACAGGTTTTTGGGAAAGATGGGTTAGACCTCTTATTGTGGATTATGATCCTCCTAATCTTGCACGATTCCATAACAAGCTGGGCAGGAACTGCTAAAATAACTACACATCAGGCAACAACTGTAACACTCCAGGTTTTCTCTAAGAAGAAATTAGAAAACTCAGGTAAGACTAAAACTCCCAAAGGTGACAAGTATGAAGAGAAGCCTCCTGGCCATGTCTTTGCTATCACTCTACCCAGGACTCTTCCATTTGTCCAGCAGGGTTGCAAGCCCTGACCATGTCCTGGTGCTCTGGTGAGTGTCCATGGGAACAGCTGTACCATGACCAAGGTGACACTGGCACATCTGAGCCTCAGCCTTAGTCCCACGGGCTCTCAGTGGGCTGAGTGCTTTAGCTGGGCCAGACCCATAGCCTGTTGGGTTTGATCATCTCTATATTTTATCAAGGCAGCCTTGGGCCACAGTCCAGTAATTGCCAGGGTTTTCCAAATGCCAGGTTGAAAACAAACTCCCATCAAAACTGAGTGGCTCTGTCAAGTTCAAAAGGTGAAATAAATGAATCTTTACACATTATAAGAACAAAATCAACATTCTTCTGTGGCATAAAGTGCCTGAAAAACTAGCAAGTAAAAGCAGGTGTGATGTGCTCCCTGTCAGCTAACGACACTGATAAGCTTGCCATGCCTGGTTCTGCTTCATTTCAAACAGACTGCTGAAAAAAAGGGGGAAAAGCCAGAGCAGAAATAATTGCTGGAGCTTCGAGTTAGCTGAGAGAGCCTGCAGGCTAAGATCAACGCGACTGATTTCATCCTCTTCCTTTTATTTCTATAACCTTAAACGTTCTGCTATTATAAAAGTCATCATGTCAGCTTTCCCCCAAGCCTTAGCAGCGGCCTATTTTAAAATTGTATCAATTGGTAAAGCTCCTGGCTGGAGTATTTTCATCTTGATTTATGGTTTTTGAGCTTTAAAGATGAAGAAAATGCCACTGACCTGATCCGAGCATGCATGTGCATTGTCCTACACATATGTTTATAATCAGACCCTACAGAAAAAACACATATTAGGAAAGCTTTAAAATTCCAGCAAAACCAGCAAATTGCAAGTGAGCACTGTATTTATCCTATATTTGTCTCCAAGAAAAAAACAAACAAACAAACAAAAAAAACCCCCACCTATTTTGATGCTAAATGTTTTCTCTCTCTGCTTAATATCAGGGATTTAGCACTTCCTGAGGCCATTGATAAGGTAAGGGTCTTAGAATTAAGAAACTCGTAAATCAGTGTAACAAATGTGGACATATAATACTGTGGCCTTGTTCTTGCTTCTAGATCAATGTAACTGATAAAAGAACTCTAGGCTGGTGAGGAAGGGGGCAAAGGGACTTCTGCCATTTTTTTTTTTTTAAGCAGGGACTGATCAAAAGCAACCCCACAACTTAGACTATTCCAGCAAAGCAGCAGCCATCCAGCTCTAACGCATATTGCTTCCTTTTAAACACTTGCAGCATGGACCCCAGAGAATGCATTATTAAAATGTTCAAGAGGATCATATTAGGGCTTCAGAATAAATACTAACTTCCCACAATAATCTTCACACATTCGTCCATAGGGAACGATGGAATAATGACCCTTTGAATTTGTAATACAAAGAAGAGGCTTTTCTTCTCCCCCTCTCCTTGCCAGCACTGTGGTGGCATTGCACACTAAAGAGCCTCCTGCTAGAGGAGAGGTTAACCCAGGAGAGGAGGCACTTAGAGGAAGGAACTTAATAGAAAAAAAATGGTGGCTAAAGCAGGGAGATAAAGGTAAGGTTTCCTGAGTGAACGGGGAAATACACATTACAAATAAAACACACTGCTAGTGCTGTGGGGTTCTGGAGGAGGGCAGAGCAGTGGGATGCCCAGGAATTACCTGTCATGCTCCTCACATCAGCCCATACCTACCCATCACATGTGGAAAACACACCCCTTCACAAAAAGGTTTGAGCATAAGAAGTACTTCTGAAGTCCTCTACCCACATGATTCAAATTTTTGGTATGAGAAATAACCCAAATAATACCTCAAATAATCCCAGGTAAGTTAACTATTAAACCCGCTATTTCTTATAATGTGGGCAGAACACAAGCTCAACCCAAATCTGAGAAAATTCTCTTGGGGCTAAGTTTGATGGTCCCCTAAAAATGATCTATACCTACTCTTCAGACAGACAGTAGATCAGGAAATGCTGTTTTTCTTTCGAGGCAAGCTGGTCACCGTGTTTCTGAAACAATTCTTTTTCCCCTGTCTTTTTTCTCTGCTTTTGAGAAATGGCTCGACAGAGCTCACCTTACCGAGGGAGATGCTTGATAGATTGCACATGAAAAAATCTGATCTATCCCTTTTCCCAGGACAGAATTGTTCCCCACAAAATACTTCGTATCCATTATCAAAGGAATTAAAACATGCAAATAGGAGAAAGGTCTGCTAAGTTATCCTGTTGCTTTGAAAGAACCTAAAGGCACAATTTATGGCAAGTGGGAGTCTTTTAAAAAACAGCAACTGCTTTAGCTGAGCTGGGGGGAAGAGAGGTTGTGCATGCAGTCAAAGCCATAAATGCTAGCCTTGGTCTGAAAAAAGGTAATTGTGCTGCGAATGCTGACAGGTCTGACAGAAAGTGTCTTCATTGAGAAATTGCATTTTGAAGTTCTTCCCGTTCCTTCAGAAATAAATGGACTAAAGCAACAGGGCTAGCTCTGACAGGAAGCGGGGATTCGGGACTTCAAATACAAACATTATGAAAAACAAGCAACATCTGCAAACAGTAAGTACTTATTTATATTTTATGGAGTGTGTGCTTGGGATTTTGACAGGTTTTAAAACAGAGCCTATATTAGGCCCATACAAAGGCGAGAATGTCCCTTTTTAAAAATACATTATGCTGCTGAAAAGCAGTCTAAATCTGCAGTCCAAGCCTCAGGTGAGCTCTGACCCCTCCTAACCTGGTCTAACAAAACACACATGTGGTGTTTGCAATAGAACAGTTTACTGCTACTTTCTCAAGGTCAGGACAAGACAGACACTTGAGGGTTAGTATTCAGCAAGCTTTTCCCTCAGCTGCCAGAGTGGCTTTGAACTTTTCCCTTTTGAACAAATAGGAAGTGAAACTGTGAGGAAACAAGTGCTTGGAATCAGAGAAGCACACATACCAAAAAGAGAAGGGAACCTCCCCAAAAACTATACAGATCTTTTTCAAGCAAACAAAAAAATACTCTGAACCAAAAAAAAAACCCAGCCTGACATCCAATTTAAGGGCTTAAAATTATTCTGTGTGTAGTTTTGAAATTTTAACGCACACTCCTTTTCAGATGCTACCCCCGATTTTTTTCATATAACAAATAATAACCAGTTGGCAGGTATGGTGCACTGTGCACTATAAAATATTTAGTAAGGCAATAACGACTCCCTGGGCAGCATAAGAAAACCACGATTATATTCAGAGAGAAAGCCATGAACAAACAGAGGGGGAAAGAAATACAAAGAAAGATAAAGGAAGGCCTTTCATCAGGTCTTCCTGTCCAATAACACACTCAGGCTTGATCCATATGTTTTGAGAAAAATCAAAGTGTCACGACTACCAAAAATGTCAATAGCTCCAGTAAGGAATATTGTCTAACATTTTCTATTACACTGTTGAAGAATTTGCCTCCCAGCGCAATTTGGAAGAAAAGTCTTTTATTTCTAAAACACGAAAAAAAATGAACAAGGCACGCTTCTGTGCAACGTGTAATACAATAATGCTGTGGGCTTCCAAACTATCCTGGAAACTGATACTTTGATGAAAGTGAGTCCTTCTCCCCAACTCTCATATTTTCTGTCCTCTGCACATAGACAGGGCTGCGAGGCACATCCTGGTCAGTGGGATCTAATAGCGCAATACATCCTTCACTGGGAAACCAGAGAAGGAAAACTTTCATCAGCCTTAATATTTTTATAATCCTGCATAATGACCCACAGGATTGGCTAACCCCCCAAAATGGAGGGGGCTGGGGACTGTCCAGGAAGGGAGCATTAATTGCACTTTGCTTCAAGTTGTGCCTCTGTGTGGTGTTTGCATCCCCGTGCATAGCTTGCCTTTAAGGACATCCCATTTCTCCCTGTCATCTGTAAACAAACAATTTTATTGCTGTCTTGGCAAAATGTAAACAAAACTTAGCACCTTGCCCTGGGGAGAGCTGCAGCTAACATATGGTTTGTCTGTACCTTGGTGCACAATTTCTTTTGTATTTGTCTTTTCCAGTACCCTTCAAGTTCCAGAGGGAAAAAAACACATCAGTGCTGCTGCGTCTTTATCCTGTGGAATCTAAACTAGAATTGAGCGTGTTGCAGGCAATCAATATTACTGTGAAAATTAGCCTTTATGACTGAGCCACTGTTTGCTCACAGGAAAAAAAAAAAAAGCCTAGCCTGAGTATAGTGCAGCTACCAAACCACTGCTGTGAGCACACCACAACTTAGCTCATGTCCCAGGGCTCTCTTCCAGAGGGTTTAGCACCCACCTGAGGGAGAAGTGGCATGAGTCAGAGAGCTACTCAGCACTGTGAAGGACTTAGAATTAACCACTGGGGATTTTGCCCTGGAGCCTGCAGCCATCCCCTTGGCTAGAGGAGCGAGCTCACTGCCAAACCAGCAGTGGCAGAGGTGCTGCTGTGTCACTGGGGGCTCAGCAGGTGCTGCTGGTGCTTGGCTCACCCCAGAGCAGCAGGCACAGCAGGTCCCTGCTCCTGCCCCAACGACTGCCAAGCCCTGGCAGGGTAGAGGGCAGGTCCAGGAGACAACTGGGGATGGAATGCTCGCCCTGCAAGGGGTGGCCTGGGGAGCTGCACTCACCTGGTCTGAGGAAGAGAAGAACCTGAGGGACCAGAGAGCAGTGGCCAGAACCTATGAGGGGGTTAGCAAAGAGATGGAGCCAGACCAGGCCACAGTGGTACATGGTGGGAAAATGAGGCACTGTCGGCAAGAGGTGACAGAAGGACTGGAAATGAAGAGAAACAAGCAAGGGCACAGGTTGCCCAGGGAGGTTATACAATCGCCAACCTTAAAGGTTTTCAAGACCTGACAAGAAAAAGCCCTGAATAACCACTTCAAAGTCCACAGCTGACTGCTTTCAGCAGGAGGTTGGACAAGAGACCTCCTGAGACTCTTTCCTACCCAAATTACAAACCCCTCATGAGTTACTCACAGGAAACCCTTTAATTTCAGTGAGACAGATTTTTGGAAGAAGATTCATGCTAAAGCATTTCAGAATCTGGCCTTTGGCATACTATTTGTCATTAAACTTCTGTACTCACTTAACATATTCCAGTACAGTATTTGCACACTCTGACATGATCACACCTACTTATATTCAGAAGTAGGTGGATTTTCTGAAAAGAAAATCCAGCAAGGCTGCCCTGTCAATATTTGGTTTTATCGTACAGCGCAAAGTTGTTTGTTTTCTACCTGTATGTTATTAAGAGGGAGAGCTAACACAGCAATGGACATTTTTAGTCAATAAACTAAGAACTGATACTCATCACATTAATTAGAAGACATTCAAAAGTGGAAACAAATCCTGCCTGCCTAAGCAAATCATGTGGTTAGCACAAGAAATGTCATAGAATTTATTTTGTAGAGAATAAACAGTGGAAAATAACCATTAGTGAGATATGTGCAATGAACTAGATATCAAAAAAATGTGACTCTATGTTTGCAGATTACCCACAAATAGAGCAGGAGCTCGTGTATCTATTTGCTGTTTGGAATTACTCAGCAAATGGATCATGTCAGCAAACTGCTGCCAGGGCTTTGCTGTCAGGTTCCTTACCACAGCTATTACTTTGAATATATGTCCTTTGGGCAATCAACTACTTGTGCTCAGCACCTCCTCACCTGAGTCAGGCAGCATTTCCCCTCTCTCCCTGCTCTGTGGGGTTAGCAGATTCCCATGCCAGCAAGGGATGCACTAGACAACCACATACCTTTGACACCACTAATTTACAATCATGAGTTCTGTCTGCAAATGGTTTCATTCAAAGACAAGAGCTCATAATGTTCCCAGGAAGTGAACAAAGACGGAGCAAATACTGCCAAAGTCACTTGCAGCTTTCACTTGAAATATTACAAAAAATTTTTTTCAAGTATTCACACATAGCTAAAAATAACCCCTCTGAACTTCCTGCTCTATTCATAAGCTATACTCTAAATAATAAATTTTAAAAGGATCATAGAATCCACAAAGGCTTCCTTCCTTTATAATTGGATTTAGGGGTTTGTTTGCTATCATACAACCCTGACATTGCTTATGAGTCTGGCACACAAAGGAAAAATAGCCAGAAAGAATACAATTTGACCAACAATTCTAGCTTCATATTCCTCAATCCCCCATCCAAACACATGCCAGGATAGGGGTCCTGTTCCTCCCAAGATCAGCTGCCTTTCCAAAGGCACGTGAAGGCATCTCTACTTAGTCCCCAGCATTTTTATTTTCAGTTCCCTGCCACACAGTCTGGTTTTCCTGTGGGTCCATTAGCTGTGCTTGCAGTGTACATCCCTGTCTCTGGAACACACAAAGGCTGAGTGACATGATAAGCATTTCAACCACTTTTGCTGCCTACGATGTTTTTTGAAAAGAAGTCCAGAAAGAGATACCATGGCTAAGATCTCAAGCATAGTATAAAACCAGAGACATGACACTGTCTTATTCCTTCAGAGGAAAAATGGTCCCCAGATGACTGAAATTTCCCTCTAGTCAGTGTCAGTAAACAGTAACAAAAATAAAAAGTCACAAGGGTACAATTGTCATTAGTATGTAAATTTTAAAAGCTCAGTCAAAAATATCAATACTTTCCACTTAATTTATTACTATATAAAGATGGATGATAGTAAAATGAAACATTGATTTTCAATGCCCTTTAAAAAATGGTGATGAAGACAATACTCAAGGACAACTACTTCAAAATACAGACTTAAAATTAATTATTGTATTTTTTTTACAAATGCTTGTTCAGTTCAATCCTATTTGATTGCTTCTGGTTTTTTTTTTGTTTTTTTTTTCTTTTAATGAAGTAAAGGAATAGACCATTTATGTAAAGAGCCATTTCAAAATTGATTAGATGTAAAGACAGGTTAGCATTTTTACAGTATTGACAGAAAACCATTAACCAGGCAGCCTATAGACACGGTCACTGAAAGTTAATCGAAGTGAATAGCAATTTGGTGGGGATTTGCGTGACAGTCATACAAGCTCACTCCTCCTGCTCACAGATTTTGGTTGTAACTGATCTCAGAGATGCATTGAACTGTCTCTTTTCAATGCTGTGTATAATTACTTTTTGATTATAAGCATTGAATTTAAACATTTTTGAGAGTGTCTAACTGCTGTCACATGCTTGTTTCTAAAATTACCTACAGCATCTCTAGCCTTGCATAGACACTTGATTTAACTGTAAGCAGTCTTGGGTAATAGCTTTTCTTTCATTATTTACCTTTCAGATTGCTTGAGTCTACACTGTAAGATAAGGCTAATACTTTAAAGGAAACAATACTTGTGGACATTTTAGGTCAATGGCTCTGAACAAGTTCTGTACCACCCGACAAATATCACATGCTTGCAGCAAACACCTTCTTAATAGTGATAAGTTGCAATTAACCCTTTTTTCAAGTGGTAGAAGCAAAACACAGAGAGCAAACTAAATAAAGGGCATGAATATAGGGACAGCAAATTTAGTAATGGAGATAGCAAATAAGCACATTTCCTTATGCATGTATAATCACACTGCATATTATTAAAATCAGGACAATTTGAAAAAAAAATCATCCTACTCCACACATACTACCTTAATGATACCTTTGTTTCAGTTTAACATTCTTAGTGCATTATTTAAAGAACATAAGCCCCAGATACATTTTTGTTTTCATTTTATTAAATATACAGACATCAGCTTCCATCTGAGTGTATCATCCGTCAGTCCTATGGTGTTGTCTTGGACCTTAAAAGTTTCTTATCCAACTTGAAACATATAATCAATTAGAAACCTTGTTAATATCTTTCTGAAAATAGTTAATTTTAAGTAATTAAGTTTCTGATAGTTTTATTTGACAGTATTTGTAATGTCATGATCTTAATACAGACAAGATGAAACTAGATTTGAATTTTATTCAATGGAAATATTACATGGCTTACATGCCCACTTGCAAGGTTTCAGTAGAAACACCACTGAGCTGGAGAACAACATCCTTGTGAAGCTTATTGGTTCATCATCTTTTTCTCACTTAAGAACAACAAAACCCCAAAGGGTAGAGTATTTTGAGACAACTTCCTGAGCAACAATGAGGGAAAGCCCTGCTCTGCTCCAGGCCCTTCAGGAGAAAACCCCTGTGCCTGTGTCAGGTTCAAATGGGAACTGACCACAGGGAACCCATCCAGAAGGACCAGTGTGGAAAAGTTTTTATCTTGAGAAAAAACCCTTTTTCACCTTGCACCTTTATCTGGAGGCAGTTTTTAATACAGCAGGAGGAGGCCAGTCAGCCCCTGTTCCCTCCTGAGCTCACATAACTCAGGGATGGGGATATGCAGAGCCATCCTACAAAGAGCCCTGGCACCAGCTGTGGCTGAGGGGCTGCTGTGTTCATCCTCCACAGAAAAAGGCAGAGGCCATTTGTCATCACTGTTGCAAAGTGCTCCCAAAACATATCTGGGATTTTTTGCTGAAAGTCAAAATTTGGCCCTGGGCAGTACAATTTTACAGTCTGATCCTTGGGCAGAACAGTAATAGGGAATTTGTAACGAAGTCCAGTGAGAGAGACAAATGGGTAATTAAGACAAACATTAAACAAAAATTTATCTCAAAGCTTTGGGAGACACAGCTGACTCTGCTGACCAAAACTAGAGCAGGATTCATTTCTCCTGATTAGCTCTATCACACAAATGTTATGCAGAGCAACTGCTCATGTGCTCATGTGGTCTGTAGCACACCTGGCTGGTGGGACCCTCCCAGCTCTGTGCTCTCAATGTATTTCAGCTGTAAGGGCATCTTGAAGAGAACAAAATGAGAAGCTGGAGGATATTTCTTGTCAATCTGAGAAGTGGTTCAACCTGAGGTTTGAATATGTGGACCATGCTAAAAGGCTGGTGTGAAAAGTCTGAAATGGTTTCCTTATTTGTCTTGAAAGGAAAACAGAAGGGGAAAAAAAAAAGCAAAGATGCCAAAAGCTTGGAGGCATGCAAACTCAGAAACACAAACTAAAGGCTGTCTCAACCTGCAGCTGTTACACAAAATATACTCAAAGCCTTCCCCAAGTAAATATCTTCCTTGCCTGCCTCTTTATTAGCAAATTCTATGAACCCTGACCCAGCTTAGAAAAATTTAATATTTTCCCCCTAAATACTTTTTAAAAAACATATTCAAGGGGCCTGGTGGAGTCAGGAAGTCTGGAGAGAGGTAATTTGACATCTGAATTATTTCAAGGCCAATATGGAAAAGTATTCAAAGGCTTATTTGGACATACATCAGTCAAGAGACCGCTTCTACCACAGAGATGGTGTTGGGAATGTAGACAGCTTTCAGAAAGCTATGAGATAGAGCAAGGGAATTATGGCAAATGTCACATCTCAATCTAAGATGTCTATGATTAAGAAAATTATCTTGGTAATAGGCCTATTTCCACACCTGTAAAAGCATTTAGAATTTATTAAGAATGATAAGCGTAAACAAGGAACATGGTGTAAAAGCTTCCCTCTGCTAATTTGGTTGCACTGATTAAGATTTTACGTGATGCTTCTAAATTGGAATGTCAGCCCCACACTTTGTGGAGAAGCTTCACCAGTCAAAGCCTGCAGTGCTTTGGTTAAACATGTGGCCTTTTAGGGCTCTGCTGCATTGTGAGACAAGGTATATTAACCCATCATTTCTTTCATTTAGGTAAAGCCTGGATGACTCAGTTATTCTTCATTGTCCATGCCATGTGGCTTAAAAAGAAATAGCCAAGCTTCTGATTTGCCTTCTCTTAAGGTATTTCCCTCCAAAAAAAAAAAAAAATCTAATTATCTACTATTAAAATTTGAAAACGAATCATGGTTGTAATTATGCAGATCTGTAGCACCATTTTGCTAAGAGACACTCAGGTTGTGTCTGAAACATAATCAGCAGTGGAAAAGGAAAAAATAAATTATTAATGTTCATTTCTGAAAATTATTAGCAGTAGCACATGACTAACAGCTACTTATCAGGGAGAAAGGAGGTGGACAAATCCTGGACTTGCCTGTCAAAGGTGTCTTTTTGTAAATAACACAGACCAGTGACTCAGCCTTTTGGTCCATGGCTGGGCTGTTTTTGCAGGAATCCTGTCACAGGCATCTCCATCACACACCCATAGCAGCAGCCAAGGGGTTTATCACTCCATAACCCAGTGCTGGGGAAGTGTGCTCAGCTGTACCTGTCCTGGGATCAGCTCTGCCAGGAGATGGTTGGAAGCAGGTTGTTGTCATGACTCACTGCCACACATTACAGACATTTCTAACTACTTTATTCAGACACACATTTGACATTGGGCTGAGTCAGCAGAGCCACACCTCTGACTGAGCAAGGTTCTGAACACTGAGTGCCCAAAAGCCCCCATGCACACACATACTTTAATTGCCCAAGCAGCATGTACACATTTAAAATGAAATTTCTCATCTACTGATGTGGCTGCATTTGTGGCATTCATCACCTAATATTAATGAGAATATTAGACATTATTTAGCCTAAGGCCCTGTGCCAGCAGTCCCTCCCACAGGCAAGAAGCATTGCCTGGATCAGGTCTCCAGGTCCTAAACCCAGTTCTGGGGCTGCAATTTTTAACCTAATTTCAAAGAAGGTTCTTTTTATTTTTTTCTTTTCACTGGATTTACACACACAAACCTACTATTTACTGATTTGTTCTTTAAATAAAAAAAACAAGCCCCATATTTTTTCTGCCACTAGCTTTTTCTCTGTACAAGCAGTTCTTCTTCTTTCCTTCTGCAGAATTTTCCATTCTATAGCTCTCTGGCTCAAATTCCAGCACACAAACTTTAAGTACATCAGGAATATCCCCTTGTCCCAGTACAAAGGTGCACTTTGAGGATAAGAGCTAATCACACTCTGGCCAGTGGTGGATTCACCTCCTTGCCTGGCTGTTCCCCCATGCATCTGCTGAGGGGTCCCCTGGGACAGAACCAAGCCAAGGCAATACTGCCTGCCTCCTCCCAAGGAAAGAGAGACTGGTATTAAAGAAATCTGCACTGTCAGCTGTAGAAACAGATGGGCTCCCTGCTGCAGCACCATTTATCAGAGGGCTGAAAAAGCTCCCACAGGTTGTGCCCTCTGTCTGCCAGTGCAGCCATCTCTCAGACACCGCTTCTCTTTCCCATCACTTTCCACCATTTACATCTCAGCACAGCAGGAAGGGGCAGTCCCAGGCCTTTCCCTGGAGGTGAGCTTGGCTTTAGCCTCCTCTCTGTTGCCTGGGCTGAGTCCTACTATTATGCTTCACAAATATGTTATCCAGCAGCAAATCTCTTGCTAAAGGCTCACTAATGCAGGGCTGATGGGAGAGATGGCTAATGCCTTGTTGCCAAGTGATTTCCACTTTAATTGCATTTTAAGTCTCTTTTAATTGATCCTTTAAAAGTCTTCCATACTGTAAGCAGAATAGTTATACAGTGTGTGTCTTATTAGTGCTCTCACAAAGTATGTTCTGTAGGGGATTTTGCTCTGGCATTCTGGCCTTTCTATTCATTAATTTGAAGGAAAAGATTAACCAATGATTTGGATATTACTGCTTAACTGGTGACTCTGGAATTGCAAATCTTTTCCTTCCATTAGAATTTTTTTTTGAATTCCACATATGAAATACAGTGCATGACACCATCCTAATCCTCACTAATAGTTTCTGACCTTTAGCTGCAAGCATATATTTTCCTGGGTTTTCAGGAATGGACCCCAACATTATGCTGCATTGCAAGCTGTTTCATCTCTCTGTACACTCCCAAGTTTAAACTTTCTGCTCTCTCGGCACTCACAAAGCCCATATATATTAAGACCATACCTCCATTGATTTCACTTTTAATATTAAACAGGCAGTACATGATACCCTCAGTATTGACTCTACCAAGTCCATTAATGACCCTTTTGTGGCTTCACTTTAATTTACGCTTTGAAGGAAAACTGCTGTATTATGAGTCAGGGGTGAAAGAGAATATTGCTTATATTAAAGATCTGTATAAAAAGAATATCATCTTTGACCTACTAAGTCAAAGTTGAGCACTCAAAATAATTCCTACTGTAAGCACATGAAAAATATTATTATGGAATGCCCAGGCTTTCATCTGACAAGGAAGATTTAAGGATTTCATTGTTTATGTACATAAGAGGAAAAGGTCTTTAGATTTTTTTGTTGCAGCCAAGCTACAATAGAGCCAGAGTTGTCCAAAGTCAGAATATATATTTCTCTTTCAAAATCCATGTAATTATACAGATCTGAAGTGTCACACAGAGTGTACTAAAAACATCAACTGTTCAGAGAGACCTCAAGAACTTCAACCTTACAGGTCACATTAAAGGCAGAGTTTCAAAACTTCCCTAGTCATGCTGGTTTAAGTGAAGCCCTTAATAATTCAGTATAGCTCTGGATGTATGTATCAGACCCTGTGGTAGAGCTATGCACATTGTAATGAGATAGGAGCAGATCTGCATTACAGTGAAGGATGACATGGGCTAATGGCTTTGGCTACAGCATAAAGTGTGAGATTTAAATTGACTAAAGTGAAATGTAAGGGTGAGATTTGCTTGAACACGGTCATCTGAGGCATATTCCTTCAGACTGCCCGAGGGAAGGAACAATTCAGAAAGGACACACAGGAGTCTGTCAAGGAGACAGCTCTGCAACCTGCACTGAAAGGGCAGCTGCTGGGGATGAGCAGAGGAGCCTGCCAGGGCTCCAGGTCCCAGGCTTTGCTATTACACCTTCCTTGAGCTGCTTGTCTCTAAGAAGCTTGAAGGCTCCTACTACATGCCAAAAAGGTGCTTGAGACATGGGGCAGACACAACAAAAAAGGTAAAATACTCATATGTCAATGGCACATCAAGAGATGCTAAAGGAATTTAAAGGCAGAGGACAGATTCAGAACGTGGTTCAAATCAATAAACTTCTAAGTGAGCAGGAACAGAAGGCACCCTGCAAAAAGCTGATGAGCTGTATAGCTACTACATAGGCAATATGTAATGTGACTTTTAAAAAAATAAAGACTTGTTATTTGGAATACTGCACTGAACTATAAAAAAAATGCAAATGGCTAAGAAACGCTTGAAAAATTTTATTTTAAAAATTTTCTCCAAATAGCAGTTGGAAAGAATTGAAACACAAACAGTTGCTGGTCCGGTGAAACAGAACTGCATTGGATGACAGCTATAAAAGGTGCAACTATCACACTTTTCTCATGAGCCTGACCAATTTTCAGTACCATCTCTGCCAGCCTAACTTCAGTTTTTGACTAAAACCTTGAATTGCAAAAAGACAAGCAAACTCATCTGAAAATGAATCTACTGGAGGGACAATATTTTTCTGTAAAGATCAAAGGCACATATATGTGTGTGTGTGTGTGTGTGTGTGTGTGTGTAAACTGCATCTGGAGCACTGTTTCTTTTCATCTGGCCAACACTCAGTAACAAAATTATATTTAGATAAAAATGTGAAACATACCTTGGCATTTTCCAACAGAAACTATGCTGTAAATTCTCAAGCAGCAATCCTCTCCCCATCCAGCCACTCACCCTCAAACCAACTCTTAACTTCCATTAACTGAGTCCTACCTCAGCCAGGAAATCAAAGCAAGGCTTCTTTAAGGTGAGCAAAGCCTGGACTCTTTCAGTCAAACAGCAATAACCAAGAAGTCTGTTACAGTTCTACTAACCCATTTCTAGCCAGCAGCTTCAATAACCAACATAAAACCTGTCAAGATGCAGCTGGAAAAATTTTCACATAACATGCTATTCTTTTTTCACATTTGTGAATGCCTTGTAAAAAATCTTCAGTTAAAAACCGATTGTGGATGAAACGTCTCAGTAGCCTGGAAGGAAGAAGGTTACTTGTTGTTAAGGGGGCAATGGAAGTTGTTTCAGTCTTCTCTATAATTGCACTACTGACTCGGACTGGTTTAGAAGAGAAACAGACTGAGATTAATTGAATAGCAAACAACTCACCTTCCTAAGCCTGAGCTCAGTGATTCTTTCAGTGAATAGCACCAGTGAATTGCAGGGAACCAGTGCTTTGCCCTATAAATACTTTAACAGAGAATTGCATCCTTCTAACACCTCACAAAGGAAACTGTTAACTGAATCCCTTCCTATACATCTGTGTTCTGCAGCCATGGCCCTGTGTGAGAACACGAAGGCTGAGAAAGAGCAAAGCTGCTGAACAGAGCTCATGCTCAAACCAAACCCTTTGTGTCCCCCTGATAAACATTCCTCTCCTCTCAGCAGCTATTCTGCTCACCTCTCCTGTGTGCAGGGAGACACAACCTTGCAGCAATGGCCCTACCAGTCTGCCTTCCACGCAGGGCATAGACATCACATCTGAAAAGATTCCCCTGCACTGGGGAAGCAGCAGAGCCTGGGATCCTGTGACTCTCATCACCCTGTTTAGTAGGTGATGCTGCCAATTCCTGCAGAGTGAGGACACCCCAATTCCTACAGAGCAGCCACAGCACCCAGTGTGAGTGGGAACCCCTGCAGGTACCCTTAGTGCATCAGGACACACCTGCCCTGGAGTGTCAGTACACATGGGGGGCTCACTGCTGGGGTGATTGTCCTGATCATCAGCACCTCCTGTCTGGAGCAGAAAGCCACAGAATGAACTGGGATCTTCTCAGGTGAAACTAAACCTGATGTTCTCCAGCCACCAGCACACACTTGGTGTATGGGCACAGCCCTGAGCTGGCTTACAGTCAGCTTCCCTGAAACAGCCACAAAGTGGCCTTTGGGCCTTTAGCACCACATGCTTTGCTTTACAGGGCTGCTCTGATTGGGTTGCATGATTTCATCTGTGTAGGCTTGGTCCTGTGGACTCAGGGACAGAGAAGGACAAACACAGCAACTGGTGAGGAGACCAGATCTGCTCACTGGAAATGGTGCCAGGCAGAGTCTCTGCTTGGTACTGGGATAGGGTTCTGCTATCACAGGCAGATAACATCAAGTGAAGCTAGAAGTTAAATGGTCCATGTTCCTCCTTTTCTCACTGTATAACCAGAAATCACACACCTCCCCTGACCCCTCCCCAGTATTTGGACTATATTTTGACGAGATGTCACTGTTTTAAAACAGAGGACTGAGTAGTGCAGCTCTTCCACAATAAATGCACAAATGCAGTAGGAATTTTTTGCTGAATGAAAGACTGCAGACTTCAGCCCATTAATTTTACAAATGTCTTGTCTTCAAATGCTACAGTAATTAGCTTAACTCCTTCACACTTTAAGATGCTTTAAAGTGTGCTGCAGGAATGTCTTAGATTTTAGGGCAAAGCTAATTTAAACTTCACTAGCAGTATGATCTCCTGGGACACTGCAGGCAATGTTGATTTTTATCCGCAAACTCTTCTCTTAACTGTTGCCAAGGTTTTAGATTTTATCATAATGTATTCACAAATATTTATGGAAACTATAACTCAAATATGCATTGGCTAAAATTAAACATATTTTACACAAGGCAGCATCAGTGCCAGTTTATATAAATAAGTGTTCTTAGCTGCTTCAGCAGACTTATTTGTCATGTTTAGGAAGAAACACCTTTAAATCCTGACAAAGCCGTCTTGTAAAAGAAATCTTAAATCTGTGGTTGTGGCTTACTTGCCAACACACCTTTTCAGTGTGTGGTAGCTACTGCAGCAGTGGCCATGATGCTCAGAGCAGGGCTTGCCTGGACTGGGGCAGCTCCACAGGAGAGCCAACAGCTCATGTACAGAGCACAGCAGGGCAGGGCTGGAACTCACACACTTGGGGAGCCCCCTACCTCCAGATCTGATGTGTTTCTAAGGAATGAAAATTTTCCCATGATTGATCTGACTATGGGAATACTTTGGACACCAAAATGATGCAGGTAAAATAATACTCATTGAAACTTGTTCAGAGAAAATAAGGAAATGCAATATGAGACCACGTCAACTTCTGTATGTTACAGATACGGAACTTGTTCAGTGTAATAAAAGAATCATGGGAAAAGCAGAGGCAGAGGAAACAAAGCAAAGAAGGTACTCCACATTTCCATGGCATATAAACCTAAATTCAATATTTTAAGTGTGAATATTTACTGTTAGCCCTGCAACCTCAAAAATGCCTACAACATATGCATGTCATTCATGATTTTCTACAGTTACAATTCAGCATGCTGCTCAAGTTGTTGGGAGAAAATTTGTGGAGACAAAAGGCAACACAGAACAATGGCAAAATTAACTTTGCAGTAACCAAAGCTGGAATTCAACTCTGCTTCAGATAAACACAGATAAATGGATTTATATATTCTTTGCACTTGAGTTTTTTATTTAATCCAAATCACACTAGCTAAGGATTTCCCCCTGCAAGGACAGTCACAATGCAAGAAATATTTGATCTCATTCTGCTTCTGTTTTAGCCTGATTAATTGTACCTGGCAAACATTCTTGTTAATCCCATAGCACCTTCTCTCCTGTGTCATCATCTGGTTTTCTGCCCACTCAACATTTCTTGACAGGGTAAATGAGCTGATACAGAAGCTTGTGCTGTCACAGCTTGGATTAAAGGTCATGGTATCACTGAATGGCTGTGGCTGGAACCACCTAGTCCAAACCCTATTCTCAATCAAGGCCACCTGAAGCCAATCACCCAGGACCCCATCCTGGATGTGTGGGACCACAACAAGCCCTCAATCATCAACAGAGCCCCCCAAGCTGCAGCAACAAAGCTTCAGACTTGTAGCTGTAGACATCCACGGGTGCTGAGAACAGTTTGTGCTATTTTTTCCTACTGCCTTGGACTAGGTTGCTGCTGAGGGGAGGCCTTGTACCATCACAAACACTAGATAGGTGTGTCTGTCACCTTTAAAGCTCTCACCTAATTTTTAAATCTAGTTATTTTCTTGACTGGATTTTTTTAAAGTTCCTTTGACGCCAACAGAAATGAACAACTGTATGGGCTCAGTCACCAGCTTGGATTGTGCCTCCCCCATATTCAGTGTAGGACTAAACTGACAGTCCTGCCTTGATCTGTTATGCTGGTCAGATGAAAAACAGGAAAGGAATAAAACCTATCTGTATCTGAAACACTTATTCCTTTCACGTGTTCTTTTCAGTTACACGTTGTGTGCACGACCCTCTATTTCCAGGCCTTCCTGGATGTTTTCTGTTTCCAGAAAACATGTATGCAATATAACCACGTTGGAACTCTGCTGCAGCCCACCAGGATTGAGAGCCAGGTACTTCTCATAATAGGAGGTCAAACTAAATGAAAGTCAGAGCCCCACCAGTTCTCACAGCTGAATTCCAACATTGGATATGACATGGCCAAGGGGAAAATATTGGATTTATTTTTATGAGTTAGTCATAACCCTAATGCCCTTAAGAGGTACTGTGAGAAGTGAATCCATTCATAAGGCCAACAAGGTCACTTTTAACTTGTAAAAATAAATCCAATATTTTTCACTATGTCTTATTAGGTTTGTACAATGCAGCAACCACTGTGGTTTGTTTCTAAAACGTCACTTCCCACAACAGCTCATATTGCTTTTTAGCATGATTCCCCTTTCCCATGTTCCTCAGCTCCCAAGGTCTGCATTGTCTCTTTCACTGCCTTTGTTTGTGCATCAAAACACATCCTGTAACTGAAAGTACTCTTGAGTTTTATGTTCAGCCCCTGCTCTAACACAACTCCATTGTCAGTCTCTCTTTTCTGCCTCATGTGTTTAACACATCCCTGGCATTCTCTCAGCTGATCCCACACAGCCTCAGCCTTCCCTGGCCTGTCTTGATGCCTCCTGCCAGCTAACTGCAAACATCAGAAATCCAGAGCAGCATTTGGAATTTGTTGGTTGGACTGGTCTGACAAATAATCTAATAGCCTAAATTCAGTAATTTCTTTTTCTTCCCTCCTTAAGGCTTCAGTAGCTTAGAAGAGGATGGAATAGCTGAGATGTGACCTGGAATACTTGGCTCAGCCCATGAAATTTGCCATTTCAGACCAGGAGAAGTCCTGCAGCCCACAGGGCTGTCTCAATTTGAACAGCTTTTCCACCCACAGACAGTAAGAGACCATTACACATTTCCTTTTTCTCCCTGGTAGCCATGCTGTAATTCACAAACAGCAGGAAAAGGCAGAGGGTATGGAAAGATACAGCCTTAGAACCAAAGAAGGGAGGTTCAAGTGACTATTGCCACAGCCAGGAGAGGGCAGGTTTGGGATGGCACAAGTCACACCCTCTGCAAGAGCGAGGGCAGCACTTTGTGCCCAGTGCAGTTTAAAGAGCTGAGCCTCAGAAAGCCAGGAGGAGATTGCAGGAGTAGGACAGCAAGTGTCTCAGAGGTGGTGAAAAGAGGAATGAGATATTCATCCCTTCCAAACACAGGGGAAAAATATTATTTCAGGGATGATGCTAATACACCAAGAAACCAAAGGAAAGCAGTGGATCAAAGAATATGGACAGAGCAGAACATTTTGCTCTTAATATAATTCAAATTTTTTGGCCAGCTTCCACTTCTGGGCAGAAGCTTTAGGGGCATTCATAAAAACCTAATTAGAAAATAACATCTCTCATGAATTATTAGCTCTCTTCATATCTGGTTGTAATAAATTAAATTAAAGTCACAAAACCAGCAAAATATAGTAAATCAATTAAAGAGAATTTTTTTATGTCAATCACAGTCTATTGCGTCCTTTTAAAACACTGAAAAAGAAATGGTTTATGCCAAGAAGCCTCTCTAGAAAACATTTGCTTTCCCCCTACAGCAATGTTCAGAAGTCTCCAAAAGCTATGAAACTTGTATTTTCTCTCCCTCTTAGCACTAAGCAAAACAAACCAAGCAGAAAACAGTTATAGAAACTAAAAACCTGTCTCTTTTTTTGGTTTTGTCCATGTACCCATCTGTATGTACCCATTCACTTAAATATGATGAGCCTCTATTTTTAATGGTGAAGACAGAGCAGAATTTGGCTTTGGTTGATCCAGTCTATACAGCCTTAATTTGCTCACCCTTTATCCAAATCCTGAGCAAGACTCCTTCCCAGTAACAATTTTCACTCCCTTTGTGCTAATGTAAATGATTTCACCAATGATTGCACAAGGTGCAAAGGAAGAGCAGACCTTCAGCTGTGTCTCACTGAGAAAAGGCTCTGCAGGAGCCCAGCAGCTCCCACCGTTCCCACGCAGCCCCGAAAAATGGCACGGCCACGTCTTTATCATCTCAAACCTCCAAGCTCCCTGCTCGAGCAGCAGCTCCACATCTTACAGTGCAATTTGAAATCTTGGCACCTGGCTTTCAATAATTCCCTGTTAGATTACTGTCTGTGGAAGAGCATATAACACAACTGCTACAAATGCTGGGAGCAAAATCTTCAATAACAACTTAGCGCATATGATAACTTTCCCAATTTCCTGCATCTACACCACCTATCTCTTTACTCTGGTCTGTAGCAGCTTGTTTCTTTATTGAACATCTGCCTTGGGATCCCCTGTCATAAAAAGTAATAAACACATCAATCCAAAAGAAAGAGTATTGCATGGCCCAAAACTACTTAACCAATCAAATTGGCAGCTGGCAGCATGAAACTAAAGGGATAAAACTCCAAGGTGCTTTTAATACAGTATATTTCTAATGATATTACACACCTGCTGCCATTTTGCACACCTAGTTGCCTGAGTGCTTCTAATAAGTTAATTATAGTTTCTAGCACCAATTATAGATTTCAACCTTTGTGGAAATACAAAGCAATGGGATTAATTTGTAAATCTGCTATCTCACTGCTATTTGACAGCTATTGCTTTGATTCTCCTTCCTACAAAATACAGATGGATTGTCTTGGGAAAAAAAGCATTCTTTAACCAAATAATAATAAAAGAGCACAATAAAAATGCCTTGTAGCTTATTATCTAAAGACCCCACAACTTGTAACTGTGACTGTAATTATAGCTGTTCGAGTTTCCCCTGCAGGTTTTGCTAAACAAACAAATGAAAAAGATACCCAAAAGGAAAAACCAAAGCAATTTGTGCTCTCCAGTTATCATTATATAAATATCCATAGATTACTTGCATAGAGAGAAGATCAGATCTAATCTTTCACCAGAGTTTCTTGTAAATTGGGAATTACATTTACTTCAGGTGTATACTGTTTGCCCAGTTCATATCCAGCTGTAAATTAGAGCAGTTTTGCCTTTTGGGAGAAAAACCTCACTTTTGAAATGTGTCTTATTGACCGTGTATAGATTACCAGCAGCTGATCCATGGAGTAGATTTGAAGGTAGAACTGCCTATAGGCAACTTTCCTTTATTGATTGTAGATTGATATTCAGTTGATTTTTAAGAAGAGCAAAATAAAATAAAGATGCAATGTAATTGCCAAACTTTTGTAGGAATAAGAGAAACAGGGTGCCCAGGGAAGTGATGGAGTCACCATCCCTGCAGGTATTTAAAAGCTCTGTGGACATGGAACTTAATGACATGGGTTAGTGGTGGGCTTGACAGTACTGGAGATACTGGTGGACTCAATCCTAAAAGTTTTTCCCTCTCCAAATAAGTCCGTGATCCTTTGCTGTTTGACAGGCTATTTGTTCTTCATGCTAACACTCACATTAGCATGCCAGGGTCACCTTTCTTTCCAGTGTTCCCCTTTGTTTAGGGTGTTCCCCTTTGTAAAGAGGGGAGGAGGGTTGTGGTCAACTGGCACATGAACCTTCAGTATCTGCAGAGCCACAAAGGTTCTCAGGATGCTTCTGGATAACACTGAGGTCTGCATTAATGGGCAGCCTGCCACAAAAAGATCCTCCTTTTGGGTGAAACATTCTGAACAGTTGTTTTGAATACAGTGTTTGCTTCCAAAGCTTTATCACAGTAAAAGCCACAGGTAGCTCCCTGAGCCACAATACCCATGAATTCCCACTTGCTATGGAGTTCAGGCTCATAATTTTACCCCTGTGTAGGTGAGCTGATTTCTGGTAGGACTGAGTTCCCAAAACAGCTTTTTCCCTACAGGCATTAATAATGCCTCTCTTCCATTCTCATAAAACCAGCAGAAATTTATTCTGTTATTCAATTCATTTTGGTTTAAATCAGTCCTTGTCTGAGCACACAGCGCAATTGCAAACAGAATTCTTTAGGAAACCACGTGAAATTATTTATTCTTATGAAAAATCTCTGCTCAAAAAGTTACAAAACTGAGATACCAAGCACCAGCTTGGATCCAGCAGAGCACTTACACATTTTCCCAATTGAAACTCATGCAATTTAAATCTAAATATACCCCCAAGTGCACTGGTGGTTTGGGATTGAAAAGCTCAATGCCCAATCCAATTCTACTCAGTGTCACACTGACTATTAAAATCAAACATGAGTTAAGAATGTGCATCCATTGTGGATAATTGCTGGAAGCTTGTGGGAAACTGTTGTACAGCCAAAGCATTTTAAATAACATTACCCTGGTTTTATTAGTGTAAAACAGAGAAAGCCCTGGTTTTCTCAGGTTTACCAGAAAGAGGTTGTGTGAACAGCAGAACTAATGAAGACTAATTTCCCATAAATTCAAATTCTTTGTCACCAAAATCCTGCCCCTATGCCCTCTCCACAACAGTTCTGCTGGCTCCCTGTTGTTCAGTGTTTCCTCTAACAGGACACAGCCCTCACTGTGGCTGACTGACCAGCTGGCTGCTCCAGAGGGACAGTGATGGGCACTTCTGCTGGTTCCTCCTCAGAAGGGACACTGCTTGTTTTGCCACATTCCAAACTTCACAAAACAATTTCAGGACTTCAATCACTGAGGTTTTTCTTTAATATTATAATATTTAATATTTTTATATAATAAAAATATATTTGTGTTTTTATTTAATATTTGATTAAAGTTGGCCATAAATTCAACAGCCTTACGGACGACGAGTTAAAAAGCACCAGAGTAAAACAGAGCTCCCCAGCCAAGGACACAAAGCCTTGTTCCTACAGATGGAGGAGTCCTGATGAAAAGTACCCATGCCTGAATTTGATCCCTCTATCAATCACAGAACATATTCAATTATTTACTCTACCAAAGGCAAGACTTTGTGCAAAGTACCATATTAAACTCAGGAACGTGAAGAAACACTTCCACTTAACTTTCCGGCTTTCAGGCATGTCCATCAGCTTCTTCCAGGCTCCTTGAGTTCCTGCCCATCACATTTCTAGCTCCCTTCATTTCCACAGACTCAGGCTGTTCTCTGGGCAGCTGGGAAATAAATGAAGTTTTTGCACCTGTGCTCCCATTTGCTGTCATCTCAGACTAACTCCAGCTGTGGATAACCATGTCCATTGTGGTTTGGGCCCACAGAGGGGTGGCCTCTTGTGCATCAATGAATTGCAATTTTCCCTAACAAAGAAATCTGTTCTTGTTTATTTGATGCCATTATTTTGATTCCTATCTAAGCCAAACTTATATGATAACCACCTTCATGGCTTAGAAAAGGCTAATTGAGGACATGAGGAGACTACTAAAGCAAAAAAAAATAACCCAAAATACCTTTATTGCAGATATTTCCCAGATCTCACTTAATTTTATCTATAGGAGAAACTAATAAAGCATGCTCACCGTTTGTAGAGTGCATAATATGATTAACTAGTCCTTCCTACCTGGCACATCTCAGGTTTCCTGTAATAGCAATATTCAAATGAAAGTAATTAAGAGGAGAAATTGCTGTAGCAGCAAAAGATTATACACTGGCACCCAGTTTGTGAGATGTCTATGTATTTTTTCAATGCTAGTCAGTTCACTTGTATCCTAAATTTTCAATTTTGACCTTTAAAATAAAGACCTTACTCCTTGATACTAGTACTCCTTATACAGCACTGTAACATACACCCCAGAAAATACACAGAATTTCAAATATATATGAAGTATTTTATATCTCATTCCTCATGAAAATCCACCATAGATAACTGACAGTAACTCACAGCTGCTTCTGATTTGGGGCACTTGGATGTATGTAGCTCTTCACTGGTGTTTGAGGGTTTTTTTTCTTTCTGACTGCATTCTCTTTAAAACTGCTGGCAAGGCCACTTGCTTGAGGTGGAACTGAAGTGCAGCCCTTCCTTTCAGAGTACATTATTCAGTGATGGGCAGGAAAAATTACTTCACTGGGTGTTTATCTGCCCTCCTAATGGACATGAGGTCTAAACCCCTTTCCCTGTATGACTTCCCTATGCTTAAGTACCTGAGTTCCCTGAGCTAGAGTTTGTCTGCTTTTTAGCACTGGGCATGGCACAAAGATTTATGTTGCTCTGTGTGACCATACCAGTCATCCATCACTATTAATTACAAAAAAATCTTTCTCCTTGTTTTTAAAAGCCTTTTGAATTAGCTTCCATTATGAAGCTGTATCACAGATGGTCAAATGCTGGTGAACAAGGAGAAGGCAAACATTCTTGGAAACACATTTGTGATCCATCTAGGCTGCTATGTCAGGGAGAAAGTCAAGGGATTTAGGTGACTAAAGATGACTTTCCTCAGCCAAATTTAGCTGAGAGTTACACAAGCAAGTTACCTCATCTCTCTCCAGAAGAGAGAGACTCCTTCAGCAACAGTTCATGCTAGCATGAAATAAATACCAAAGCCAAGTGGAATGATTAACCCTCTGGAGATGCTTCTTGCTCTTCATTCATTATGGAAACCATCTCAGAATATGGAGCTAATCATCAGAAGATCTTTGCTTAGATAAGATGAATGTTCACTTTCCCAGTGGTTCTAAAATTACGGCAACCTTGTGTGTAAAAAAGGAACAGATAAAAATGTCTGAGGAGAACTTATAAATTTCTGAACACAGTTATGTCACTTTAAAAACAAATTCTACTGAAGATGGGGAAATTATACTAAGAGTGAGCACGGAAGATAGTTTTGCCAAAAAAGAAACAGCACAGGCTACCACTCTGCTTCATCTAGAGAATTTCCTTTACAGTAGTTACACCAAGGTAAAAAGACATTACTTAAATTCTTTCCATGATAAGAAACAAAACAAAAAAAATGTATCTAAACTGTGCCAAGTCCTTCCTAATGAGGGATCTATTTGTACATATTCTGCATCTTTCTAACTACCAAACCCATCCTATCCCTACCCCCTTGTATTACTTTTATTTTTGTTCCAGCTGCCATGCCAAAGCTACACACACACCACTACTGCCATCAGTAAATGCTATCAATGGGGCAGGCTGCAAAAATTGAGAATGTAGGCTACTCAGATTAGGTTTTAACTGATGTCACTGTATTTGCCACCCAGTGTTTGAGTTTGTAGAGTTCACCTCTATTCCATTCAGCTGTAAACATGAAGTCCAAACACTTGCTTCTTACATGAAAGTTAAAACAATGTTCTTACATCATTCCATTTCCAGAGCTTGAGACTTTTAGTAAAATCCCCAGTACTGCATGCCTTCCATCTGACCATTGGACATTAATATGATTTGACCAGTGTTACTGCTAACCAAACCCCCATCATTTGACATTTTCCCTCTTCTTGGACTTGGAAAATCTACAGAGAATGGCCTTAATCCAGACTTCTCATAGTATAGATCTACCAGAGCCCAGACCCTGCCTGGAATGCACACCAGGGCTCAAATCCCTTCTTCCACCCCTAAGGCAGACCTGTCCCTCCTCCCCTGGCTGAAGGGAGTTTCCCTGGCCAGCAGATAAGCAAGGACAGCGAGGGGCTGGGCAGAGGGGCTGCCTGGGAAGGGGGGGCTCAGGAGCTGAGCCCATGAGCAAAGGCTGTAAGTCCTGTACAGGCAGGGGAGAAGCTGCACTGGACAGACACAGCACTGGCCAGGCTGACAGGCATTGCACAGGCACTCAGCTTTCAGTCAGCAGCACCTTGGCCACCTCTTTGGTAACAGAAACAGGCCAACACTAAAGTGTAAAGGGAATTATTTCAATTTTAAAAGAGTGAGCTGGCCCCTCCCACATCCTGCGGAGTAGGCAGCACTCCCTGTCAGCAGGCCAAGAGCATCAGCACTGGTGTATTGGGGTATGCCTGCATGCAGTGTCTCTGTAGTGGCAGACTGTGCCAGACTGACTCAGCTTTACATGGTTTTCATGCTCTGAAGAAGGCTGCTCACCAGTCCTATGAACATATGGCTCTTGCAGGGGGGAAAAGCCCTCTCTTGACTTTGGCAGTGGCATACCCATAATGTCTACACTTTAATTTTCCCAGTTTGATCTGGTTTAAATTTCAATAAAATTATCCTAAATGACCCTCTATTTATTTATTTTTAAACCATATTAGCTGTGTTGATGTTTCATCATCTGCTCTGACTGCCCCATTCCACAGAGCCCCACTGCGGTAACAGAGGATTTTTCAGTGGGACCACATTCATCCCATATGCCAACAACAGCCCTCTGCATGGCTCTTGCTAGCTGTCTGACCAGGAAGGAGTTAAAATCCTAATTTTTCTGCTGCATTTCACTTTAAAGATAACCCTCTTTTATTACAGTGTGGCTCAAACCCTTGGCTTGCACTGACATTGCTCAGCAGAGCGTTTGGTTTTCTCTTTACATCACATTTTAGCCAATGTTGTGTTTTATAAGATAAAATGATAAATGGCCTGACTTAAATGACCGCAGGGTATCTACTTTCCTGCTACTCTATTTAAAAGGTTTCTGTGAACATTTTACACACCTTATTGTGTGACTGTGGCTGTCTAATAGCAAAGGAAACAATAGCCTCTGATGTCCACAGAGGCAGGGCATACCACACAGGTGCCATGTTTTACAACACCACTATATCTTGTCATTCAGAAGTGCTCCCTGAACAAATTGCCTGTCATATTTAAAGATAAAATCTGACAGTGCCAGAGCTGACAAGTAGTCCTCAACCCTGACATACAACACGGAGCTGAATTTTGCTAGATTCACTGTAGATGGATTTGTCTTTAGAGATTCACAGCAAAGCTAACTGCTGGCAGAGCAGCAAAAATTATTTCAAAACATTGCTAAGTGTCAGACTTTATTAAATGGTTGCTTTAAAAAAATGGGGCAAAAGCTTCTGTGTTAGATTTAGAAAAGAACTATACAGAAATGTTTTTACATATTTTACTTCTCCATAAAATAATGATTTACATTGTTTCTAAATAATAGAAAATCCTGCAGTACATTTCAGGATTGCTCCTTAGTACTGGGATTTTTATTTACACTACAGGAACTTGTATTCCTTTATCTTTTGCCCCGTGAGGCTCTGAAAGGTACATACAGTAAATGAGAATCAGGAAGGAGTGACACTGTTCAGCAAAGCCCATCCACTGCTCAGGTGGTGACAGGGGGCAATCAGAGTCTGCCTTGGGAAGCAAACACTGATTTTTACCCCTGGCAACACCAAAGGGAACAGAGGATGGAGGCTACAGAGCTACAGCACAAGTGGCACTGGCAGATGGGCAGAGGCAGGGCAGGTACTGCACAGGTATGTTGAAATCCCAGCCTGCAACTACTTTCAGTTCAGCCCCTTTTTGTTGTTCTCTTTTGGGGTTCTGAGGGGTAAACAGCCACATAAACATTCATTTGCTTATGCAGCTCTTTTGTAGCCATTTTATGGCTCCATTAGATACCTGTACATTTAACTCCCTCCCTGGCCACAGAATGCAAACTTTTGAATGTGTAGCTGGAGAGAATTTTCTGTTCCTGTTTATTAGCCACTAACAAGGAGCTACATGTTTGTTCCCAAAGAGGAAAAAAAAAGGCATAAAACATTATCTGCAGTTCAACGTGCCACGTTGTGTCAAACCCTTTCACAAAGACAGCCTTGTTGTCGAGATGTCTTTTCACACCTACTGCCAGCTGAGTGCTGAACTGATGCAAAGGGGATGTGCCAGGAGCAGTGCCTGGCTGCCCCTCCCCAGGCACCACCACTGCCCACCAGCCTGCTGCTGCCAGAACCACGGCCTGAGCTGGAGCCAAATAAACTGAGAAGATATCAGTGGGGAAAAGGGCCAGAACACAGCTGTAGGTGAAGTCAGCAGCTGTCCCACAGAGAGCAGGGGAGGGCAAGCAGGACACCAGGGGAGCAGACAGTGAGCAGAGGCAGCTGACTCTCAAAATCACAGAATGGCTGCTCTTGGCAGAGACCTTAGAGATCACCTTGTTCCAAGCCCCTGCACTGGGCAGGGACACCTTCCCCCACACCCACCTGAACATGGCCTTCCCATGCTGGGACATTCACAGCTTCTCTGGGCAACCTATTCCAGCATCTCATCACTGCCACTGAGTTTTTTCTTCAAGGAAGGGGATCCTCATCAAAGGGCCAAGGCCAGCAGCGAGTGCAAGGAGCTGTGAAAAAGCTGGGAAAGAGAGCAGGAGACCAGAGAGACCAGAGGGAGACCCCCACCCTGTCCCACCGTGGGTGACAGCAGGAAGGTGAGAGCAGGGGACTGCAGCCACGTTTCTGCAGGGGTTGAGGTGCTGCTTGCAGCTTGAACTTCTGACAAGCCAGTGCTGATGTAGGAGTCTGGGCCAAGAGGATTATGCAAGTGTCCAAAATGGATGATTGACATCAGTTAAGTCAGGATCAATGACTGGAGAGCCTACTGCTACATTTTGCATCTAAAACTGACATGTGCAGAAGGCTGTGGAATTACAAAATAGAAAATTAAGTGGTTAGAGACAGGCAAAATCTCAGCTACAGCCCCCACCTCCAATTTACATTTCAGCCACAGACCTGCCATGAAAATCAGGATTTGAGTTTAAGAATAATGGTTGAAAATGCCTTTCTGTGAACCAGTAATCTGGGAATCAGAGGGGCAAACAAACTCACCCTGCTTTTGTTCAGATACACATGAGCTCAGTGGTGCCTCTAATGCCCTCTTACTGCTGGGATCTCCTGTCCCTGCCACAGAATTACTGCTACCCCTGGAGTCCTCCCTGTGCTGGTGACTCTGGGGCAGGTTTGCTGCTGGAGTGTGGACAGTCCTGCACAGTGTGGGGAAATAATATGTGTGAGTATGAGAGGGAGAAAGTTCAGCTGTAGACACAGCTCACAGTCTCCAGTGAAATCACCCCTGCCCAGCCCCCAGCTGAGACTTATGCCATGGGACACAGCAAAGAACCAGCCAGGTAGGAATTCTAATTGCAGCTCTAACTTGATTTTGGCAGCCCCTTCTGAGTGCCTCTTTTACTGTACATCTCAGCTGGGTCCCTGGACTTCACCCCCAGGAGTGGCTCATGTTTTTCATCTGCTGGATAAAAATATCTGCTCTGTCACCAGCTGCACCTAGTCCAAGAAGAAAATAACCCAGACTTTACTAGGGTGACCCACACAGGGATGCTTCTCACTGTCTGCAACAGAAGAGCCACTTACATGAGTTTAATTTCTCTCTCACATAACTTTTCTACAGCATGGACCTATCTACCAGTCACTACACTACAAAAACCTCCCCAAGTACTCCATCATCCTGTTTCCTACAAGGCATGACTTTGCCTTAGAAACAGTGTTAGCAAAAGATGTAATTGTCATTCTCCTGGGCTGCATCAAATCTTATTTAAGGATGGATCTCCTCTCAATTTCTCTTAGAGGCACTTTACCCTAGAGAGAACCAATCCATTATTGGAAGGAGATGTTCTGACCCCATTAGCTGGGCAGATGTGTGTTTGAACTGCAGACCTCTGAGCATCCCCAATCCAAGATGAGCTGGCTCAGGCAATGCTGTGTGGGAGGGATGCCTCCTCAGAGATCCCTTTGCATCCTGCTCTGTACCAGGCAAGTGCTGAATGCACACTGCAATAGGCACCTGAGAGATCACTGCGTCCAGCAGTTCATTGAAATGAGGGAATGTAAGAGTGTGCAGATAAATATAAAATGCTGGTAAGTTTAACTTTGGATGTATGCTATGTTTAAAAAAAAAAAAACCACTGGAGAGAAATTCTTTGTGATTTATAATCCTCATATGGGCATGTACAAAAAAAATCTGTGTGTTATATTAATTTTTTTAAACTGCTCTTTCCCAAGCTTGATTAATGCATATTTGACTCTGGCCCCTTGAGAATATATGAAAATGTATAATACAAGCATTTGCAACCTTTAAAAGTGGAAATGTCATAACTTAGTCTTAGTTAGTCAGTTGTGGCCCTGACTCTAATGAAAGTGCTGTTGTCCAATGTGCTTTGCTCTACATTGATTTTTCTTCTATCAGCTGGGAGTTCTGGTAAAAGAACAACAGATCTAATAATATCAGTAAAGCAAAGAAAGTAAGGAACAGTGAGCTCTTCAGTATATACAGGTCAAGCCACAATCAATTTCCAGATTTGAAATTTTATTTTTAAAATGTATGTTTAATACAAGATTTTGTTCTAAGTCTATCAAAGCTTGTATAGTTTCAAGTTCCTGAATGACTGCTTTATCAAGTAGCTCAGACTTAGGCCCCAGAGATTAAGCAATAGAGGAGAAACAAAAATAACTTAAAAGTTTCTGCAGCTAGCTGAACCCAGCAACAGCTCCTTAAACTGCTTTTACATTCCTTCAGTTTGACATACCATAAAGCCACAAGATATATTGAAAAGCTATGAATTTGCTAAGTAGGATTTCAGTTCCTCTTGTTGTTAGAGGCCATTAAGTTTATTAGATGTTAGCAAAATACTTGTAAACAGAAAATATGAAGGCTTATGAAAAGCACCCTTTATTTTCCCCTGAATAGTTAACATGCAACTAAGAATAGGATAACAGAAACCTAATTAATGAAGTGCTGTTAGTTCCAAAATCTTAGTGATAATTATGCAGCAAGTTTCATACAGACCAGCTGAAATGAAAAATTTGCCCTCTGCAAAGAGGGCATTATATAGATTAGATGAAAACTTGCACATATGTCTTTAGTAGATAAGCTGATTCAGTTAGAAACTCTAAAATCATACTCTGGACCCACTGAAAAAGCAAGAATCCAGAGTGATACAAGCTTTCTTTACTTCTTTTTACCTATTTACAAACTCAGTGTGATTCTTCTGGCTTGAGATGATGGTTCTTTTATATGAATGATCTTGGAATAAAAAATCTAACACTTTAAAAATGTTTAGCAAAGACTTACTTTGAACTGTGATTGTATGACCACAAAATACAGACACTGGCTGACAGATAAATTGCACATCTGCAACTTCAGCAATATATCTTGGGACCTTTTAGATCAGAAATGAAGTCTCACCACCAGTGGAAAAGAATATCTTTCAGCTACAGCAGGGTGTGTAACCTTATGATAATCTCATTTGCAGGGTGATTTATAATCCTCATATTGGCATGTACAAAAAATCTGTTTTACTGTAGGCAATGGTGCAAGAGCTTGTATGGTGAAAAGACAACTACAAGTCTGTCTTCTCAAGGAGAATTTAAGTTCTCATGACAGATTTCCTATGGAAAAATGGAATTAGGGTACAATTCAAAATTCAACAAACACTGAATCCTGATTAGTGTCTGTCTCAATTAAAACCAGCTGCTCTTGAGTGGAGATGCTGGAAGAGCACCTTAACCCCCACAGAAGATGTTCTTGAGTCTCCTTGTGCTTGTGTCCCTCCAGCAAAGGCCTTGATTATTGCACCTTGTTGTTTTGTTGTTTTGTTGTTTTTTTTTTTTTTTTTTTTTGAAAGGTCACTACCACCATGTGTTTAACTCATTTTTAGGAAAAGTTAAGGAAAAGAAAAGTATGCTCTGAGAGTAAAAAAAGGGGTAAAAAGGAACAGCTCAAGGCACTCTAGATCCCAGGGACACTCATCTTGCTCCTTCTAGACACATATAGGATATATCACAATTGATAGTAAGAAATGTTTCAAACTAACCCTGGTTTTGCAAATGGGTTTCCATACAGTTGCCTGGTTTTTACTTAAATCAATTAAACCTTTTCTAAAGCCAAGGAAAGAATGTTCTAGGCTAAGAAATCAAATTTCTCACCTCTTGGATGCTTTGCTGACTGAGCTGGATGGTGTGTTAATAATGCTCTCTGTCAACTTTTTTATTGGGAGACTCCATTCCATCCTGGCCAATATTATTCACATTTCCATCACCTCTTGGCTGGAATCTACTAATGCAGAACAATTTGCCCACACAGCCTTTGGCCTTAAGGGAACTCCAGGAATTACAGAACACTGCAGTGCACCTCAGCCACGTGGCCATGGGCACATGAAATCACCCTGCTGACCTTTACAATGGCTCCTGCCAGAGCATCACAAGAAATCTGCAGTATCAGCCCTTGCCTGGCTCTCCCACTCAAATCTGGGATAGCATGGACACAGCTTTCCACTGGGAAAGAGACAGCTAATGACAACTATTCCTCTGACATAGCAGAACCCTACACAAAACCTGATGTGGATATAAAACTGTGAAAAGAAATTCTTTAGAAACAATGGGCATCACAAACCTCACTACCTCTCAATGTACAAGACACATTTCTTTGACATTGCCTTGTTATAATGGCTACACATGTTTTAAATTGCAAGCTCTGCTGCAACAAACATGGAACAAACAGTTTATACACTCAAACAGGCTGATGCAGTGTTGGGGGGCACTGAGTTCCTGCTACTCACATAATCTAACAGTTTATGTCAGATGTGGGAAGTGTAAGGCTGCACTGCCAGAAGAACGTGTTCTAAACCCAGCAGAGCCATAATTTTTTCTTAAGGAAACACTGTTACAAGGAGTAGAAGTCAGACTCATTTATGAGTCTTACCAAAGGCACAGAAATTATCCTGCCTTCCTTACTAGAAGATTTGCAATATAACCAGTATTCAATTCTACCAATTCAAGAATAAAAACAAACCCCCCACCATCTATTTTATATATTTACCATCATTAACTTGCCAGCATAGGCAGATGAGGATAACTATGGACATGGACTTGACACACAGTCCAGGTTGTGAGCACTGTGCCACTGAAGAGTAGACTCAACATCCATGAGTTTGCTGCTTTGATGAAGTTTATCTCTCCCTATTTGGCATACAGAGAGCTTACAGAAACCAGTTTTGTCATCTATGCACCTGAACTTCTATGCACTGCAACAATGAGGTATTGAAAACAAGAACTAACACCTTCGGAAAGGCAAATGACAGATTCTTTAAGCAGTTTATTTGATAAATGTCAGTAAATTAGTAAATACACAAACTTATCACTGTATATCTTGCAGAGTTCTATAAAAAGGTCTTAATAAAAAGTAGCAGTACCAAATGTCAAAATAACCTAATGAATTGGTTTGAAAAGAAATATACTTCAGGAAATATCTGATACATAATTCTAAAGTTTTCTCACTTAAAATAGTCACATCAGCCTAACAAAGAACAAAACTTGTTAATAACATTACTGTTAATACTGAGACAAAAAGGAAAGAAGGGGCATCAGTCAATAGAAGAGAAAGAACAGCAGTAAAAGAACTGTGGAATTCTTTGATGTTGGATAATAATTTATTAGGATGTTCATCAAAACAGCTAGTAACACAGTGCTCTCAGTAAAGTACTACCAGACTACCAAATAAGCATCAGACCAAAGTGCTAACAGGTGCATAACCAGCATTCCAGTTTGCTTCAGCAACTCACCTTCACCTTGGTAAAAACAGCACAAATACACAATAAGGTATTTTCCTGAGAGTTTCCTGATACAGAAGCTGTACCACCTTGTGGGGCATGCAGTGGAAATACTTAAAATAGATCTAGAAGAGTGGGGATAGTATTATATTGTATTGTATTATATACTGCATATTCTCCATGGAATCATTTAATTCCAATAAAGTCTGTCTTTCAAATTGAGAGCTCAGGGACTTGGAATGTAACTAAAAGATTCACTGAAAAGTTTTAATCAAACCTTAGGAGGTCTGAAAGATCTCTGTTATATTGAGATATATTATTGTATGTTATGCAATTAAATATTGTGCTAAATATGACATGAGTAGCAGAGATTCCAGCTCACCTTTCAGATACAACTTTGGAGGACAACAAGTTCTCTGAGAGCATCTTTACTCTGTAAACTGAGCTGATTTCTGGAAGTGATAGAGATATGCCAGAGACAGAGGGTTACATAACACTGCCACTCAGATCCCAGCTGCACTTTTAACCTCTGCCTCAGTTTCTCTGTGTAAAGCATCCATATTTTAAGATAAAGAGCTACTTTTACAATATCAGTACAATTAGATAAATCAGTGAAGCTGTTGAGGAAAGGGACCCTGGAAAATTTCATCGTATTTCATATGTTACACCTTGAGGGTTACAATGAACTAGGAAAAGTTAAAAATTTGTGACAATAAAGAGGTGATTTCAGTGCATTTGTTTTTTCCTTTTTATGTGTAGACATTAATCTTCCACAAGAAACAAAGCTTCTCAAGACATACTGGAGAGCAAAATGCTCAAGTCATACATGCTTAGTTTCAAAGTTATATTGCTACTCCAAGAGAGAAATCAATGTATACTATATTAAAAGCAATCATCACAGTCCTTCAAATGATTGGAGAGCTTAACTTTGAATGCAATTCAACCTAATAGAGGCTTTAATGGCTTTTGACAGATTGTTCCACTGATCAAGGGACATGTATGAAAATAACTGCCTACCAAGCCCTGATTTGATTTTAAGAAAAGAAAACTGAAGGTTAATGGTAAACAGAAGTTGATTGTTCACATTTTCACTGAAATAACTCTATCTGACCTGTTCTTAGAAGCAGTGAAATAAAGGATAATGGGAATCTTATACACCTGACTTTTTACTTTAGCCTGTAATCAAGGGGACTAATCAGACCAAGATGTGTTGGCATGAAAGCAAGTATTTGACGATAGGGAGGGGGAGGAGAACAACTTTAGTGACCAAATTCTTGATCATCATGGACAAGCCCTGTAAAACCTGTGGAGATTTAGAGGATGTAAACCAAAGCATAATACATCCTTTTGGATTATGAATGTTATCTCCTAAGCAACAAGAAGAGAAACGAGTTCCCATGATATGTGAAGTGCTCATGCCTAAATATCAGCATTTTAATGTGCTAATTTTATCACTTATTTCTTGGCTTATATTTTACATGTTATTCAGCCAGTTCTGTAGCCTTTCTATGTACAATCTTTTTGTAATTGTATAAATTATCTTCTCTTGTTCAATGAGTGCCCTCAGGCTAAGATGAAGAGGACAGATGAATGTAAATGAAGGTGCAAGCCCAATCACATTGAAGGAGAAGAGTCAGTTTGGACAGGAAAGAGAGCAGTGGTTCCATTCAGGACTGCCTCTGCCTGTACAGAGCCAGAACAGGGCAGAGATGAGGGATGAGAGTCCTACAGAACAACAAATGCAGGAGGTTTAGCCAGAGCCCTTCACCACTCCCTAGCAGCTCCCACCCTCTAAAGACAGATTATTGTAGTCCTCAACTTTTCACTCTTATGGGGAGGGCAGTGGGTGTGTTTTTGGTGAGGAACCTCATGCAAACAGAATTCTTGTCTGGCCCTTCCCTGTGTCAGATCACTGTCCTGGTGGGACAGGACAGAAGATGAACTGCAGCAACTTGAATCTCAAATGAGAAGCAGAATGTTTGGAGGTACTCAATCTGTGGAGCTATAGCAGGACAGAGGTGAAGCTGGGGATGAGAGTTTCTCATCCCTGTTGCTACAGCGGAACAACCACTCTTCCCAACTCTAATCTTGGCGTGAGTTGAGAGTGGTCAGCTCCCAGCAGAAAGCTGAGGACTGGCTGTCAGGGCAGGAAGGGGTTTAGGGAGCCAACATTAACTTTGCACCAGGTGGTAACAATTAAGGGAGAGATCCTGACCTGCACTGTACAAGTTTGATCTCAATGACTCCCATATGAGTCCAGTTAATGAAGTTGTGGCCTTGGAAAAGCACATCCCTTGGGTCTCCTGTACATCCCACCTCCTCTCTCTTGCCCTGCTCTCAGCCCAGCTTAGACATAAGACTAAACCTGGCCTGGTTTAATATCCAACAGCCCAAACTCCACTGCATGGCACAGGACTAATGGAACAGCACTACTGTAACTGAGAAAGGAGCAATGTCAGCTCTTAACACTACAATATTTTAGACACCTTTCATGATGGATTTTAATAATATTTTGATTTCTGTGCTGTTAAATGAATGGAGTCCCTGAATCTGCCCCACTGCATGAAGTAGTCCAGCATGATTTCATAGTGCATCTTGTGAACCTAAAACCATATTCAGATGATGATGACAACTGATTTGGATATTATTAAGGTGCATGTTACCCATCCTGCACAGTTTTCAGTCAGTGATTACTCACAGCATTCTTATTTACCCTTTAAATAATCAGATCCTGCTGTAAAACTTAGAATATAAGTATTATGCCTTTAAAATCTACTGTATTGAGATTAATTTTATTTATTTACATAACCTTTTCAACAGAAGAAAAGACCTATGGGATAAAATATTTTCATATACATGGATATGAACAAAGCATTATAAAAACATTTCTAATTACATTGCATAACACAGCAGTTTTTTATCAAATACTTAAAAACAGTCCATATCTTTCATCCCCCAAATTACAGAAACAATAGAAGTTTTTCATTTTCTGCCAACATTTTCTTTCTATCAGTGTAAAACCAACTCTGTATCAGATTTATAAAAGAAAGCCCTTGCCTTGAGCATTTCATTTGTACTGGTTCCATGTTTAGTCAGTAGCTTTTGTAAAATTGATGAATATTGTCTAAAGGCAAGTGCAGACAGGCAAACAGATCTGTATCTTCTGCAATCCATTTAGCCTGACACACACGTGCAAGTGAACTATTTTACCTCAATTCAGTCCTGGCTGATGAAAAGTAAATGTAAGCAAAATTGTGAACTTCACCATTTTAAAAGAACCCCCGAATTTAATGTCAGAAGCTAATTTATGCTCTCACCTCTTCCTTGAAAAAACTTGACCTTGGTTCCCATGCTTCTAAAGCATCCAGGCTTGGCAAACAATTGCTACATAGAGAACATTAATTAGAGGCTGTGTCTTCCAGCTCTTTCAAAAAGGAAATGTGTTATCTAATGCTGGAATATAAATGGATTGCTAAAGAATCATTGAAACAAGCTAAATTATAACTACTTGAATAAAATAAAGAAATCTTCAAAGTATTTGTCAGCTTCTAACACATAATCTAAACACGGCAATAATTTATACTTGATCTCTCAGGTTTTTTTATATATATTTACCTTTAACTGTGTTCTCCTTTTGGGGTACCCTTTGGCATTACTATATGCTTCAAATAGTTCCACCATCTTACTCATGTTATTGCTATCAACTCCTGTGGGCTTTGGAGATATGAAATTTTCTCATACTTCTGCATTTCAACTGAACTCAATCAGGTTATACTGATTTAGATATTGCAAGACTGGAATGCAACACAGAACCCTAAACCACTTGATTATTGGTATTTTGGCAGTCTTATTCCAAAGGTGTTAATTTGTCCATATCACTGCTATCCATGGCTTAGATAAGTGCTATCTGACTGCACTGAGGCTAGTACTAGTTCAGCTAATTCACTACTTTAAATCTTCAAGCATAGGAAAGACCTGGAAACATGTATCCTAAAAATTCTATTATTACTGCCAGCAGTCTCCTAATAGGTTTGGGATTGTTTTGGTTTGGTTTTACTTTTTACTGCTGCTGGAAATAATTATTTGCCAATCATTTTTTAATAGCTTTGCCTCCACTTCAGCTACAAACTACATCATTGATGTGCCTTCTCCACCCTTTGTGGTGGTCAGATTCCTTTCAATACTGTGATCCCCCATGGATTTTAGCAGCGCTTAATTAACACAAAGTAATCATAACATAACAGCATAAATAAACAGTCCCCCTAAACACTGTGTTAACGCTGTTACATCATTAGCTTGCCTGAATTCATATTGCTCATTTCCAAAGCAATATGTGTTTCTGAGCACTGCCTTTTCAAAAGCAGAATTCCCACATCTTCAACTAGCTTTTCTCAAAGCAATCTCCAAAGTAAACAGTGTTTAGTGTGGCACTAATCCAAATACGCCACTGGTAAAGCCAGCTTTAGCTACTGCAGGGAAGAGAAAGCTATGCCCATAGCAGTATTTCCAAATGTTATGAAATCTATGGCACAAGACACAACAGATAAATGTGTGGATCATGGTAATATTATCAAACCTAGTTTAAGTAATAACTTACACTTCAGAGAATCTTTAAAATCCACAGGATAACTAAAAGTTTTTGCAGAAGCCCAGGACTACAATGGAAACAACACTTGATTCAGGTATTCATACTTTTGCTGGCACAGTTTTACCAAAAGTCTTAGGAGGTACAATCTCTACTTCATATAATTGTCCTGGCAAAAACTGGTAGGCGTGGAAACAGTTTTATACTACTAAAACTAAATTTTTACTGGCACAGCTTCCTTAGCTCCAGGGAGGTCTGGCATATGTTATACTGTCAAAAGCACAATTTTCAGGAGTTCAGGCCTCATCCACACACACAGAACTTTGCCAGTACAGAAGCTGGTGTGTTCTGGGTGAGCCCAGCCTCAGCAGAGACTTTAAACACCACATTGACACAGGAGGCATATTCATTTCTTGGTGGCAGCCTCAAACTCTGAACCTTACTGGCTCCTTTGGTAATACAGCCTGAGTGCTTCTTCACCGTAAAGATTTTCTGCTTTTTGTGGCAAAGTTGGACATTAATTCAACCAGTCCAGTTAAAATAGCAATTTACCAAATCAAAATTCTCTATCTCATTCAGGAGCACCCTGTATCATCCCACACAGAATTGTTCTTTTTCTAGCACGTTACTACAAAACATCACAAACAGCTTAGTTTCTCATAGTTCTCTGGGCTTGTGCTCATAGATCTCACCTGATGCTGCAATACCCAATATCACACAATCTAAATCTAGTTTCTTAGGGGACCAAACCACCCAAATGGAAGGTCTTACTTAGGTCCATCAGCTCTTTAGGCAATGCACTGGGAAACCTGACCTCAGAATAGGATTCACAACATGCAGAAACAAAGCAATGATTAGAGAAACTGAATTCTGAATTCCAGGGAGGAGGTACAGATTCACATTAGAAATCACTCTTAGTAGTACTCTGTTGCCATGAGGCATAACAGTAAGCAAGTCTTGGGATCTATGTTAGAATGCTCCTACAGAATTCCTCATCTGAAAAAATGGTCTAAGAAGGAGCCACTGTGTTGTAAATGCCCCCGGTGAGTCCCCTCGGGGGTCCCGGCTGGCTGTGCACTCACAGCTGAGGGAGCCTCTCCCGATCCCCGAGGGGCAGGGAGCGGCTCAGGCTCTCACCTTGGGGGGGAGGCAGGAACACGACTGCGGTGGAAGAAAGGAGTGGACTCCGAATGGAGGGATCAGTCCAGGTTTATTAATGACCTTGAGCACAGCACAACCTCACTGCGAAGACCAAGCTCTGGGCCATCAGGTGTATTATAAAGGGGGAGGGAACAAAGATAGGGAGCCATTGGCTCCCTATCTATGTGGAAACATGGGGTATGGACATTGGGAAGATGGGTCTCTGGGGAGACCAACGGGGGTAACCTGTGGGAGGAACCCCGGTTCCTGAACCAGTCACTCAATGCCCTTGACAGAAGTTTCTAGGGGGAAGGGATGGGCTGCTGAGTGAGGGACAGGACACCAGGGAGGGGCTGAGGGGGGAGGCAGGATGGGCTGAACCAATGAAATAGGGGAGAACTGGGATAAACCAAGGTACAGAACAGTTATAAAAAAGCATATAAAACACAACACAACGCCACTGCACAAAGGAATATCTCCAGCATCTCCTGCCCCTTTGTGTTACTGGACTGAGAACTGACAGCTCTGTTTTGAAGATCTCCAGCAAGCTCACCCCAAGCTGGGCTCTCAGGATGCCCAGATCATGCAGTCTGCTTTGCCACAGGGGTGAGCTACACCTTGGGTTGCTCAAACCTGCCAGGCCAGAGACAGCTCTGGGCACTCATGGAAGCTGAAATTTAGATACCAAGGGAATGTGTAAAAATACTGGCAGAGTTGGACCTGCTCAGCCTCAAGAAGAGATGGCTGAGAGGGGATGTTACTGATGTCTGTCTGTATCTGCAGGAGGTGCCAGAGGATGGACCAGGCTCTGCTCCTGGTGCCCAGCAATGGCACAAGAGGAAGGGGCAGGAGCTGATGCCCAGGAAGCTCCACCTGGACATGAGCAAGGAGTTCTTTGCTGTGCAGGGCCGAGCACTGAACAGCCTGGCCAGAGGCTGTGGAGTCTCCCTCACTGGGGACATTCCAGAGCTGTCTGGACACAGCCCTGTGCCCTGGGTAATTCTGCTTGAGCAGGGAGGTTGGACCTGGTGATCCCACTGTGGTCCTTTCCAACTCCAACCTGACCCGTCCTGTGATTCTGTGAAACACAGATATCCCTGGGCTGTAGGGTCAATGGGAATTAGAGTGGAGGAGGAGGGAACTAAGGCTGGTGTTCTGAACTTCAGGTCTTAAAAAACACACACTTCTGTAACTCTGGGGGCTGATCTTTTTATTATGAGACAGTAACTAAGCTACTGTGTAAAGACTGGTAAAATCTGCATTGACACATAACAAACAATCAAGAAATCATAAAGCTGAAAAGATTTATGATAACGACAAAGCTTCTCCCCAGATGACCAGCATCAATAATTCTAGGCTGGAAGGTCACTTGTTATTCTATCCATTGAACAAGATTTTGTAGATAAGCAATTACTTCTTCTAGATCATATGGCAGAGGCATATTACATTCATCATCATCTGTCCAGAAGGGATGGCATTCTGGTTTCTGGTCTTCTGGCAAGCTCTCGGCTGCATCTGACTGGCATCTGAAAAGAAAGGTAAGCAGATAAACCACTTAAGTAAAACTGTATCAAGAAACTGAATACTCAGCAAGGATACATTTGAGCATTAATTTAAAAAGAAAGAAGATAAAAAAAAAGAAATACGACATCTTCTGACACCAAATGGATTGCACATTTCCAGTGAAGTTGATTTCTGTTGTAGGCTTTGTATTTTCTACAGGGATTTCTCAAAAAGCCAATCACAGAGAAAACTCAGTTAGTGTTCCTTTATATGGTGAATTATTTTTTCATTATCTCAGCTGTTATTTAAAGTATGTGATTAAATCATTATCAGATTTAAATGTTTGCTGGTTTCCAATGTATTACTAGATTATTGAGAAAGATTAAACTGAATTTACTGCATTAAGGTCAGGGGGGATAGATTAAACAACATTAAAGAAGCCAGACTAGCTTTGTAGATTCTGGAGATTTACAAGTGTATCAACCTGCTTAGCACTGAAAAAGGCAATATAAAAAGAGAAAATTCTATAAAGAAAAATGGAAATGGAGGTTAATAACAACTTCCAATGATGAATGGGTGGGAAAAACTTCAATAAAATTAAATTAAGAGGCTAGTGTATGGTAGTCCCCAGAGAAAATGTTTAAATTACAATGTTTTTTATTAAATGGATTATTCATCAATACTAGTGAAGCCTAATTATAATATTCAACTGAACTGCAGACTGCAGAGGAAAATTAAAAAAGCCGGCAACCATCACATCTCTGAACATTAGACTAATACATGCTGCATCAAAAACATTGTCACAGTTCAAGGAGGATTTCTCCTCCTCTCTTTTCCCTTCCCCTCAAACAATTTGCACATTGCTGAATAATTAGTTAATATTTGCAATGGGACTAAAGAAGAAAAATGCTGAGAATTACCTTAAATTTGGTACATATTGCAGGTCTATATAGCTCTTTAAAGAGATAAAAACCAAATTGCAGGAGTGCACTTTTATCTCTTGTATGACTTTTTTTAAAATTTGTGTTCTATAAAGTATGTCTTCTTAAAAGAAATTTAAAGTTGTTTTAAACATACATGTGTCTTTCACCTCAATGGAATGAACTCTAAGAATACTGACACACTCAACTTCCTTGTCCACACCATTGACCTTCTGGAAGAGACTGCTGCCAAATGAAAGATGTCTTCTTCTCCTGGGAATTATTAATAGCAGTGTAATCCCCATGAGAAAACATACTTCAGCTTCACACCCATGTTGGTGGGTGGTTAATTGCTGCACCAGCATCCTGGGCACTCAATCCATCGTACATTACACTACAAGGACAGTATTAACACATAGCATTCCAATATATCTTCAGCTCTCCACATCAGCCCCTGATAATAGCATCTGTTAACATGCACTAAGTACTATTATGTAGCACATCACTTCATAAATAATAAGATTAGCCGACCTCAGGGCCCTGGGAAGAGTAATGTGTTTAAATGTTCTCATTATTTATTTAAAACAAGAATTAAAGGAACAGAAGCTACTTGTGACAATCCTCTTAGCATAAATATTAAACTGTTTGCATTGATAAGCTGCACTGTACAGAATAACAGAGGATTTGTTTTGCTGGCTGCTTTATAATAGTTGTTATAGCAAATGCAGTTTAGTGTGTGAGTTCTGAGAGGTACTTAACTGATTGTGCCATCATGTTCTGAAGACATTTTCCAAATTATATAAAGGAGCAGGAGAAAATTAATATGCAGGGGAAGCTGAAACTAATTACAGCATAACTCTATAAGGCTTTTAAAAGCTTGCTTTATTTTTTGTCTTGGCACAAAATAACACAGTCTGGTGGGTAGTATAAGACATTCCAGTTTAAGCATTTCCATCTAAAAGTGGATAAATTAACCATGTAGTGATTATTGCAGATGACAAATCACAAAGCTCAGCCAGTAAATACTGCAGGCATGTTATATGATCTGCAAAACTCAGCTAATAATAATAGTAATAAACATTTTCTCTCTCCCACATATATTAACAACAGTTTTCACTGAGAGAAAAAAATATATCAACCTTTAGCTTCCTCAGCATTTCAGGCCCTCTTTTTACCTTTCATGTCTTTTTTTTTCCTTGCTCTCTCACACAAACACATTGACCAGCTTTTCCTCACATGTGGGCATTTGTGCTGCTGTAAATGTGATGGCAGTCACCATGATGCTGTGCCTGGACAGCCCAAGAGCCACTACTTGCTACTTTTCCTTTTCTGTATTTGTTAACAGCAGAGCCATTGCTGAGAGGTCTCCCCACAACCAAGCACGTGCCTGAACTTCCAGGAAATCATGCAGCTGGGGAAGTTTCAGCCATAGCATATTCCATGTGAGGGATTAGAGGAATGGAAGTGTGTCAGGTCCTCAGACTTGCTGTGCCAGTCTGATGACAGAAATGCATCAATGTGCTGTAAAAATATGAAAAAGGGAAAGCAGTGCCACAGCACCCCAAGTTCAGTGATCCCATGGTGCTTTTGTCCTTCTCTTAGATTTCTACAGCTTTGCTCCACACTAGCCAGAATAGCAGGGAATGATACGTTTCTATAATTTGTCAATCATCTATTTTGACCAAAATTACAACCCCTGTGCTGGATCTGCTGACATCAAAGACAGCTTAAATGTTTCATACGCAAAGCTATGGGGCTGGTTCTAGGCAGTCACTGCTGCACCTGGCAGTTCAATAAGAAATTCACCTGAATAGCTCCCACGATCTGGAACATGGTCAAAAATGTGCTTTCTCACTCAGAATTAGGGTGCAAAACCCAGAACTTTCTAGATGAGTATTTTTCTGATTAAAAAAAAATCTACAGGAGAAATCGTTCCTACAATGGTCTTTAATTTGTAGCAGTGGAACAGAGATGAAGATCTTGCCAAAAACATAGAAATATTTTAAACTGAAGCAGAACAATCAAAGGCATCTAAATGATTGCACAGAATTATTTAAAATTCTTTGTATCCAACAGTTAACATGAGTTAGCAACAATAACTCCTGATAAATAAAAATAAACAAAAAAAGGCTGCAAACATCAAGCTGTGGTGGTAGTGGGAAAGTATGAAGAGTTACAATATTGTAAGGTAATGAAAATATTCCATATCAATTTAAAACTGTTATCTGAGTTACAAGAGTCAAAACTCCAGAAGAAAACAGAACTAACCTCTGTGTATTATATGTAAAAACTGTGTAAAGAGTGGAAATCACACAAACTCTGAAATACGGAAAAGATTACTTCAATACTTTATCTGCAGCAGGAGAACAGGAAAACTGCTGTGATATAATTCAGAGCAATTTAGCTGCAACATCTTGACAGTAAGTGTTCAATAACATATTATACAAAGAACTGTTTGCTTACAAAATGCACAAAACTCCATGGTCCCTACTTTCTTGCTACAACAATCAAGACTTATGACAGTTTCAATTTAAAAAGCCCATTTTTAGTTACTGTTGAAGAGCACATTCTCACTACCTCTATCCTCTAAAGTTCTCAGATTTTTCTTAACCTTTTTGTCTGTTTCTGACAAATGGACTTTGCTCATTAATATTTACCAATGTTCAACTAAGTGATGACAAACATTTGTATGACCGTTTGACTATTTGCAAAAGAGCACATGATGCTTTCCCTGGAAGGTGGCTGATACCCCATGGGCAGGTGTGCATCCACTGAGACAGACACTTGCCTGGTCATGGTTCCCTGGACTGCACTGATTTTTGATGATCAGTGTCATCTACATTAGAGGACACTGATCACAATGCTAAAATTAACCAAGCTAGCTAAAGTGTGTGTTAATTATGAGTATGCAAGCAGTCAATAAAAGGTTAATGCAAAAGTCAAGAGATAAATTTATTTCAGTATTGCATCACTCTACTGACTAAATGACTAACATTATGCTTTGTTTTTAATCAATATATTTTACAGTAATGCGTGAGTCATTGATTTGAAAGAATGTCTTTTTTCTAACAGTTAAGTTTTGCAACTATTAAGTATCAAGTGTCAATATGCTTAAAACACTCCTTCAGAGCAGATACCTTTTTGTTCCATTGTCAGGAGCAGGAATGCATAGAAGGCAAGAGACAGCCTTGGGTTCTGCCTGATTAATGCAAGTGATTAATGCAAATAAGAATTATTACCTAGGAACCTAAATAAGTACTGTGAATTAGAGTCCCTGGATTCTCTTGCACTGTTTGTCTACTCCACAGAAGCATAGTCAAATCAGATCAATAGGGGTCACTCTGTGGCTCAGACTGCACAGGCATGGTAAGAGTGAGGAGAGGATATAAATAGTCCTGTTTCTGAGATGGTACTAATTTAGTTACCTATGCCCAGCAGTTCAAAGACCAATGCAGATAACATGGAAATTCATAGGGTAAGACGAGGAAAATGGGACTGGCTGATTTCCCCATGCACTGACATTGTCAGAAAGAGAGGATGGGACATTTGCCCTGCAGGTGTGCACAAAAGCACACACTCACCCATACACGCTTACTCCAGCACTCCTGAAATTTTATGTTTTATATGGGGAGCAATTTTCTCCCTCCATTCATGCTGGAAAAAAGGTGCTACTGTACTATGATTCAAAACTTCAGGGTAACTTTTAAAACATTAGCTCAGACAAAAAAAAAAAGCATTTGGATCTTTACTAAGACAAATGCATTGCTGAAACCCATCGCTTAAAATGGCACAGCTCTGCTAACATGCGGGTGTGTTGTTCTGGGTAAGAGCAACAGCAGCAACTTCTTCAGACACCATCTTCCACTCTTAAAACTCACAATGACTTTGCACATATGGGTCTGTTCAAATATGGGTTATTAATGTTACAACACAGAGCTCTGCTGTGGAACACAAATCCTACTAGTATAGGTACCTGGGACATAGAGATTCGCTTGTGGGTTTGGATTTTTTCATACTCATCCTCAAACAATTACTCCACATGGAAATTATTATGTAAACTATGTGTAGTTATTCTAATCTCAGTGTTAGGATAATCCCATGTAATTTCAAGATGACACTCTTAGTTGCTAGAGTTTATTCAAGACAGACAGTACTCCAGCCTGGATCACCTGTATCCAAGGGAAACCAGTCCTATGCTCTCCCAGAGCTTTTTCTGGAGAACTAATCCAAGACAGGAGATCTACATAGGGAGCTGGAGCCTTACTTGTTTATAGTAAAAAAATATTGAAAGCTTGCCTTCTAATTTAGCTTATTTTAGAAGAAATAGCACATACAGAATCAGTATTTCAGCTGGAACTTCACCAAAGGTGTTTTGAAGGGTGTTTGGAAAATGGGTTGACTAATACTCCATCATGACACAGGGTGAGGGTGGAATACTTTCTGATCTCTTTGTTTAAACTCTGTAAAACATAAGGAAGGTAATAATTAAAAATCCTTCACTTAGTATTAACTTTTTTAGTTTGCGTCCTAAAGACTATTTACTGAAAAAACAGAGGATGGAGAAAATATTAATATACTGAAATACCATTTTTATATGGCTATATCACCAACAAAATTCTAATTTTTCATGCCAAAATGGACATTTTGAAAGTTACTGAGTCCAATCTAGACAAAATATTTTCTTCATATTTTTTTTAATTAACCAATCAGAAAATTGCCAACTTTGACAGAAAGCATTTCTTTCAGTTGTTCCCTGCTTGTCCTTCCCATGACTCTGCACAAGTAAAACCTTCCCAGGTTTACTCTACCTTTTAAGAATTAAAAAAAAAAAAAAAAAAAGCCAAATTAAATCAATATTTGACTTTGCAAACTAGATTTTAGAAGTACTGGTCCCAAACAGGCAGTGAAATGAAGTGGCCAGATGGAAAGAGAGCAGTGCTTCATTCTTTTGGACATCTACTCCCCAGTGCATTCCCAAGAAGTCTGTCCCATTTACAATAAGTCATTGCTGATGTTCTTTCATGTGCTGTAACTACAGTGTGCCCAGCCATAAATAATGGCTGAGACCAGGACTGCATTTATAGAAGGCACAAAAAGAGTTTGTTTCCAGATAAGAAACTTGAAAAAAAGAATGCCAGTTTTAGGAAAGGGATAGAGGCAATATCAGTTAAATATTTATCTAAGAAAAAAAAAAGTATCAGCAGCACAAAGACGCAAGAACAAATACATTTGCTGGCACATCAGATGATCTCTGCCTGCTTCTTTCAAAAGTTGATAATGGCTCATGTCACTGCTGCTTTTGGCCCTTACCACAGAACCAACGTTTACAGTCACTGACTCAAGAGCTTTACACTTTCAAAAGAAACCATTCCATTGGAAATGAGGACGATGGCTGCAATATCCGGAGGCATCACTGGTGACAAAGGAGGAGAGCCTGAAAACAGCCAGCCTTGTGTGCACTTTGACAAAGTGAATCTATAGCAGAATCCATCTTTAACACTGGCCTGCAGAGTGCATTTTGCTGTTCCACAGAAAGGCAGGGAAGAGATCAATGAACCTGACACTAAACAGGGTGAAACAACAGTTGCATCAGCTGGAAAATGTCAGAATTTCTATTATTACTCAGTTAGTAAACCAGGTAAATATGAGAAAAACCCTCCACATGTTGAAATAACAGCAACCAAACCACTGGTGGAGTCCAACCGAAAGACTTTTCAAGTGGTGCACCAGTGTGCTTCACATGCATTTGTAGAAGTATATGAAACTCAAAATAATTAAAAAAAAAACATTTTGCTTTGTCTTAAGAACTTAAGCTGTTAACTTAAACTTTCCCCCCACAATACAAATTAAAATCTATCAAAAATTTACATAAGTCTTTCTAAACTATTTAGCTTAGAAATAAAGGAAAAGGATAAAGGTTTGTTGCAGCTACAGAGTGGGGGATTATAAAGCCCTGAAACCTCAGAAACATTCCAGCTCTGGGTGGAAAGAATGAAGGAAAAGAGCAAACAAGAATCTCCTTTCTCCAAGTCAGTAATCCCTACTGTGGGGTAATTAATAAAAAGAAATCTACTTGACTTGGGATGAGTTTATCAGTGACCTTCCTGACCATGTCCACCATCTCTCCCCTGTAAAGGGCAGGATGTAGGAGATGGCCCTGCAGCACTGAGAATAGTCCTGGCATCAGATGCATGATGTGAACTTGACTTCCCCAGACACAGCTTTTCCCCTCCTTTGTGTCCAACAGACCCAGAAATGGTCCGTGAGAAAATCAGTGCACCTCCTATTCCCACAGGAGAATGTCTGTGTGGGGCAGCCTCAATTCCATGTTTGTTTGATTTTTTAATTAAGAAACATCTCTACTCGCTATAAAGTGTAGGGGGTAGGGAAATCCCCCAGAGAAACACTGGATAAATAACATGGCATTTGCTGAAAGATGAAGTTTAATCCAATTTAACTTATAGGTTTAAAAATTGTTCCTTTTCAGTCCTGTTTCTCAGATGCTTTTGTTTCCTGTTTTCAGAATAATATGTATACAAGGAATGTATCCTGACTGTATGAGAAGCACGTTTATACATATTTATATGCACACCCCTTCACACCAATACTTGCAAAAAATCCCATTAGTCCAGAAGAGACAGCATTTAGGAGGAAATTTTCAGCACCACAGACATAGATTTAGTTACATACTTTTCATGATCAGCAATGGGAGGGGAGTTATTCCCACCGTGTTAAGAATATTTGGCTTTGACTTCAAACAACGTACAAATATATCAACCTCAATATAATTTATATTCTCTCAGAAGGAACCTAAAATTCTCTAAGCCTTTGCTGACACATCTGATGTTCCAGTCCCCTCTGCTGCACTGTATGATCGGCTGTTTTATTTCACTTGCAATCCTTGCTTTCCTATGATTTTTTCAGACAAAGAAACAAAATGTCTGCTATATGCTGAGTATAAACACAGCTGACTTGTTTTCCCCAAAGTATCGATTTTATGCACTTTTAAAATAACTATTTTCATTCTGTTTGCATAATCAGCTGGGGCATTGTTCCTCTACATTTGCAGAAACACAGATGGAATTGCTGATTTGGAGCCTTTGGAGAGATTTTATAGTATTCTCCAGAATCTAAGCTTCTATTAAAATAAGGTTTCGAGCACTTCTGGTTGTGAAGATAGCCTGGACAATGTAATTTGATGCATGGTTATCTTGTTGAGTCCACAACCAGACAGACAGACGCAATAGCACCAAGGGAGCTGTGAATTTCCCCCACTTATTTTATTGGGTGTTTACTTGGGGCCAGATGCTCCCCTCTGTTGTGCAGAACAGCGTTAAATGACTGAAAAAAGAGAGGAAAAGGAAATGGAAATAAAAACCAACAGAGAAGAGAAAAGGAAATCCCCACAGCCCACTTCCCAGGGGTATACAGATGCCCTCCCTTGCCAGTATTAGACTGCTGGAAGATCTGGGGCTGAGCCATGCATATGGCACGTTTTTTTGAAAGACACTGTATTTTCCAAAAGAATGTCATCTGAAAAGTTAATGATGATTCCAGCATCATTTACTCTTTTGCTTTATCTTTTGTACTATTTTTTATGTGAAAGTCATATAGGTAAGCAAAAATGTAAACACAACATCATTTTAAATGACACAGCAGAAGGATGGCCTTCCCATGTAGTGCCACGTCATTTAGAATAAGCAATCCCATTTTCCAAAGAACTTCAGGATCTGGAGGCTCTGCCCTTCTGCAAGAAAGCTAAAAGATTTTCCTTGTTGAGTGTATGATTTTCCATAAGGCACCTTTTCACATTAATAAAAATCAACTGCTGTATGACAAATCCCTGTTATATAAGGAAAGTAAAATCAAAGGACACATGACTGAATGCAACTAACAGCAACCACCTTACTTGATCCTTAAATCAGTCTGGAGAGAAAGGGTCTGTATGTTAGCATCAAAGCAATGTAATCCTTCCTGCACCACTCCTGCTGGCTGCAAATACAACCCAACCCCAAAATCCCCCAACTTCCATCAGGACCAAAGCAAGGGTGACCCAGAAGGGGCAGCACTTGGGAGCTGAATGGAACTGCAGACCTTAGATGTTTGTAGTAACCAGTGTTCAAGGACTCCACATACAATTTTACATGGAACAGTCCTTTGTGCATGTATGGCTCATAAGGGAGAGTGACACCAGATTGAGATCCTGCCTCAGAAACCACCAGCATCCTCTCAGACTCTTCCTAAGATGAACCACTGGTCTGCTTTGCTCCATTTTAGTGAATTTGCACATTTCAATAGCCAAAAGGAAGCTATGATAGATGGATAATAAGCACCAAACAACTCCAAGACTCTCTCAAGACTGAAATTAAAATCTTGTTTATCATTATAACTTGAGGCAAAAATACATGTATGTACATACAGCCATCTCTCTCTTTATACACATATACATATATATATAGATATACTCACACACATTTTAAGAGGAGCCTATACCACATCTTCTATCAAGAGCTATGACCTTGAACTCTGAAGAGGTCAAAGAAACAGAGAAACAAACAAAACTAAAGGTTTATTGTGCTGCAGAATGACATTGTCTTCCCTGTGTTGTGCACCTTGGCTGTAGCCTGCAACCAGAACGTTTATAACATATATTATTATAACATCTACTGTAAGAGCAATGCAATCCTGTGGGCTAAAACACAGTTTCTTTAAGGTCAACATAAGGTGAAATGGACGCAGGAGGGAACAAATAATAGGGAAATGAGAAAACAGATGCAAGAAAGGCAGAGAGGCCCAAGAAGAGTTAGGAGTTTAGGAATAAAAGAAGAAAGCCTCATGTAGGTAATCACATTTCAACCACTGCAGAATTTCTCCATGGCTGCTGCTTTATTCAGTGATATTTTATGGATAAATCACTATAAAAATATGCCACCAAAAAAAATTCCAGTGCTGGCAGACAAATACACTTGATATCCCAGGAAATGCTACAGTACATCCAGCCACAAATAAAAATAATATGGCAACAATATGCTCAACAAGCTGCTTCTCTACAAGTCAAGTAAATCTTTCTGACTACCAAGCAAGACCTCAGAATTTTTACTATTACCCTTTGGATTTCAAATAACTGCAAACATTATATAGAGATTGGAAATATCCTTTTCTACTTTCACTTGTAAATAATTCCCATTGCCCAACTACAATGTGAAGAAATATATTTCTTTACCTACATTCAAGTTCAGCATCACTGTACTTTTAAAACTTTTGAACTAAGGTAATTCTGCAATATTTTTAGAAACCAACTAAAATTCCAGTACAGACTGGATGATGATTTAAAGCTACTAGACTGGAATATGCTTTAGTTTATGAAATATGATTGCATTCAATCAATTTAAACACAAGATAAAGTACATGCATTTGATGCTGGCCTACATTCACAGCCATTATTTTCAGAAATACTTAGAAAAAAGTGAAAGATTCTGATCTATAACATCCTATCAGTGGACTTGAATTCTCTCAGCACCATGGACACTTATTCACCCTGGTGAGCACCAAAAGGCTACCTAAAATGTCTATTGCAACAAATGCATGCAGTTCTTCATATTACTTCTGCAGTTGAAAGATCTTTCTGACTGCAATATCAATGACTTTAAACCACAGACTAAGACTTTAGACCTTCTGGTGGTGCCAACTCACTTGTTTCATATGCTATGATATATAGTCCTGGCTTTGAGCTCTCTCTATCACTACTGATGCTTTTGATGCTTTGTTCTCTTTTTACTTTAGGATGGAAAATAACAAATAATGCTGAGTTCTCTTCTTACTCTTGAATTCTTCTGATGTCTATCTTCAGAACTCTTCTAACATCCAATTTATGTCATTCTTTTTCTTTCTTATGCTGTGAATTTGAAATGAAAGAAGGTAACATAGTATCTAAGATCTATGGGCGACTGAAATGGCCTTCAGAGTAAACTTCAGAGTTATTCTAAAACTATCCTGCCTCCATAGAAAGTAAAAAACTGCTTCTCAATAGATAATGCAACTACTCCTGAAATTCTTCTTGAAGTTATTGCCACAGGGAACAGTCCAATCATAATAAAGTATATGTTGCTAATGCCTTACAAGTAGTTCAGATGGGTTATTTTGTTAGTATTTGCAAGGCAGAATTCACATTCATTTATGTGCTTTCTCTTGACTTATTCTTTACCATGAAATGGCAACAAAAGCCAAAGTTTGCTAACAAGAGAGGCTAACATCTGCTCTGCTGATTGATCTGCAAGGCTACTCATGTTATTTTATCATATAATTTCTCCTAAAACACCACATCAGAATTCCAATGACCTCTTATATTAGTTAAATAAAGACCTGATTCAGTCTTCTCTCAGTTTTGAGCAAAATGCATAAGTCACACATTTAAATCTCATTTAACTCAGTGGAACTTTCAAATATATTTTGGGTTCAGCACAGGTAGAAAAGCTCCCCTGTGTAGGGGCTGGGAGGTGATCTCTGCAAGGCTGCTCTGAGCACAGCCATACACATATACAGGATTATCTGCAACTTCTCTTAAGGACCCAAGGCAGCCATCCTATCCCCATCCCAATCCCTCTCTCTGCATTTAATCTCTAGTCCCTGTGCTGCACTGAAAGTTCTAACTCATGGGTAAAAATCTGCTGCATGTTACCTGAATAATGCTGGACTCCAGTAACCTACCAGAGGAACTTCTCAGGGGTGTCTGTCAAGTAACCTACATTACACTGTAAGGTTCCAATTCTGTGGATAATTGTGTAATTTTTTGATGCCAAGGAAACAGAAATCTTTTGTTGTTGGGTGTCATTTACTGTCTATCCCTCCATATTTTGTGAAAATTCATGAAAAATCAAGATATACCTCATAGAAAGTATCCATTTCACTAGTCTCACAAGAGACCTACTGTTTTGTCTTCCTTCATTCTGTGTCTGCTAAAGAACAGTTATTTAAACTCTATGAAAAGTGGATGATTTTGGACTTCTATATGTTTTATTTTGTCTAGGAATGTTGTATTTCAGACTCCATTTTTCCCAGTTTATAGGTTGCCAGCTGAGCTTCCTTACAATGAATTGCTGATGAAATTTTTTCTCTTCCTGTCACAAGAAACACTGCTTCCCTGGGTATGCAACTGACCTAATATCCCTCCTACGTTGTTTGCTTTTTCATATAATATTGTGATCATATCAATCTACAATGCAATGTGGTCACCTTTTTCTCTGCTGAAATGCTATTACTCCAGCCTGTCATAATGCCAAGAAATGAATGTAAACTTTAGTGTTTTGGCAGTAGCTACATAATTCTCCTCTTTTCACTCCAAACAGCAGGTGTCCCTTTTTCCTCTTTCCATTCTTAAGTGCTCCTGAGGAGTTATTAATCTGTAGTTCACATTTTTTGGATATGTGCAGCTCTACATGGAAATTTCAGCCTTTATCCTGCTCACTGAAGTGCCAGTAGGAGTATCCAGGGTAGTTAATGACATTCCTCAGGAAGATGAGAAGCCCATTTTTTTAGACCTTCTCCTGCAGAGTTTGTCCTTTGCACTTTCAGTTGAGCTTTTCCAGCATTTCACCACAGCTGAGCACAGAGGACACTGCTGCCTGCCCCAGCACTGACAGGCCTGGCTTAGCTATTTCTGATAGCAGCTATCAGCTTCATCTCCCTTCTCCAAGACATAATGACTTCATCAGGTCCAGTTTACCTAATGCTGGCTTGTCTGCACAGCCAGGGTGAAACACTGGTGAAATCACACTGGAGCTACCTGCTCTTTTCAGGCCCCTGAGGAATGCTCCACGCACTTTCTCCTTTTTTTCTGTGTTCCTCCTGACAAGATATTAGAAAAATACTGTTTATTTACATTTGTCTGATAATTTAAACGAGGCACCAATCTTCTTTATACATTTGTGACCTTTCTCACTAGAAGACAATACCTTCAAGAGAACACCTTTGGATTATGACAACTTAGGGCTTTAAACAGCAACAAAGTGTGTTTTCCCCTGCATTGCTGAATTTTAGGAATTAAATACATTACATTTTACCAATGTAAAAACCCCACTTGCGAGAAGTCAGCTAGGGCTGTGCCATCAAGTTTTTAGCAGTGTTCGCATCTGTTTATTCTCAACTTGCTCCAGAATACATACACACAAACAACACCCACCTTTGCACACAGCCTCTTAGAGATGTTGATGTCTGGCACTATGTTAGAGATGTTGTCTGGCACAATTAACTTGGACCAGACTGAAGAACCCTGTGGCCCAATATTGCTGATTTGAATTCTGGAAATTATAGACTGTTAGAGTGCTACTATCATGAGAAGGGAGATGGAGTGCTCCTGGGATCTATGGGCTCTGTAGCAGATCATCAAGCAATAGAAAATCTGGTACAGCACTCATCTGACAGATAACATGAATATATAAAGCATGACAATCAATGCACTTTTTCTGGAAAGCAAATACTGATGGGCAAACAAAATGGTAATAACGTGGAATAGCCTTGTTTCCAGCCTTTTAGAAGTAGGTTGAGGAAAACAGAGAAAAGAGACTGTGGAGACAGGTGAAAAACACATGATAATGATTTATTCAGTTTGCTTCACTTATCCGATTTAAAACTAATAGGTTGAAGGAAATGATTTTAAATGGAAGAGCTCTCTTGTCTAGCAGTGGAGCTGAAATTTGAAAAAGAACCCAGAGAAATCAGAATATACCTGTTTTTTACAGTGAAGTCAATCACACACTGGGAAAAACTGTTAAAGGATCAGAACATTCCTAATTTCTGACATCTTCAAATCAAGAAAAGATTCCTGCCTGGAAACCATGCAGTTACACAGCTAGCACAGGCATAAAGGAACAAAATTTAGTAGCTTGTGACAGAAGTCAAAACAACAGATATAAAAATCCCAAATACAATGATGCTCAAACTTTTATATATCCATTCTTTCATGAGCTTACTTTGAATAAGACTTTCAAAGCTCCTTGTAATAGATCTTGCTGTAAAATTATACATTCTAAGTGGAAAAGATAGTCTAGGAGAACGAAAGAAGACAGAAGAGTTCTCTTTTCAAAGCCCCAAAAGAATCAGTTTAGCCTTTGAACCCAACACCACCATGGAGAGAAAAACCCTTATGCAGGGGAAAAACCTTTTAGGAAGCATCATATTCCCCATTCCCTTGCAGTTGTTATAGACAGGTATAAGTCTAATGTTTAATATACATAGATTTAACTGAGAAGAGAATTAGTCAAAAGGTATGTACACAGACATAAATTTAATTATACTACATTTTGGGATGCAATTAATGACAAAAAAGAATATATAACTAAGCAGCATGTTTATATCTTCATTTACTTATTTTCTCTAAGGATATCACAGAATCACCAAAAATACAAGGTCACATTGGATCAAAGGACATCATCTTCCTTGTTCAGAATGTCATTATGGAAGAAGCAGGAAAAGCAGCTATTACAAGTTGCCTTTCCAGCTCTCACAAACAAACTATTAATGGAGAAAGCCAGTTCTTTAGGGTACACTACAGGACCAAGGTCACCTGGGAAGCCATAAAGCCTCACTGGCTACCCACAAGACCAACTTGATTAGTCCCAGTAACCTTCTGCCCTTGCCAAGGGACTGATGGAAAAACCAGTTTGTCAGGAGCTCTGACCTGGTGGTCAAAGTCTTTAGAGGCAGTTCCACAGAGGAGGTGCCTGAGATTCACCTGCAGCACTAAGGCACACTCACTGCTGTCTGCTGGGATTACCAGGAGCATTATAATCATGTTGATAATTACAAATTCTCTAAACATCAAGACAATCTAAACTCAGAGTCCATGTCAAGACTTCTGTTAGCTAAAGAGGAGCATAACTTTAGCACAGTAACCAGGGAGGAAGTGTTCTTAAAAATAACCTGTAAATAACTGTAAATAACATGCCAGACACTTGAAAGCACTGTCTTTACAGTACAGACTAAACCCATGCTTTCAATATGTGGCTAAATTACAAACTCTGTGTGTTTTCCCTGTACTGAATCCTTCCTCATATTCCCATGAGAGCAAGCAGTTTAACTTATTAAAACCTAATTAACTCATTACAGAAAACAAATTACATATAAAATATGAAATGTATTAGAACCCAGTGCAGTTTCCTTGCATACCTTTATTATGATTGAGTAATCAACTGCATGCTGGTGACCATTTCACTGCATCAACAACTGGTTACTGTAAACTTGCAGACTGCCAGAACCTCATAAAATAAGGTGATATGGAATAGGGGGAGGAGAATCTCTAGGTTGTAACCAGTTCTTCCACACCAATATTTGGTTTCAGATCCTCTTTATTACATCCCATGTGCTAGTGAATAATGAGGTTCTTTCTGTATTTACCATAAGCCCTTTGAAGATATTTTGTTTGTCATGAATCCATGAAAAGCCCTTTGAAGTTCTTCCTATGTTGGTCATGGCAAAAATATGGTATTTTCACCATAATTTTCCCAGTAGAATCCTACAAATTTAGGCACAAACAATGAATAAATGGATGTGGTTTATGTTATGAGTTTGGGGGGTTTATTTGTGAGAAAGAAACAAATACTGAATAATGGTGAGAGAGCACACACCTCCTTTTACAGACTTTCTGTGTAACTTCTGACTCTGTCCCCAAATTTGAATATGATCTGGGGCATCTCATTTAACTTTATGGTGCTGCAGTGCTCTGAGCTGTAAAGAATAAACCATAGCTCCCTATCAATAACTGATGTTAGTAATGATTAATTGTTTGGCTTTCTGCTCTTTAAAGCAGTCTGCACTTTAAAGTGTTCTCTGGATGTACCTCTAAAGATAAACCAGCTGTGAGTTCAGGAAATCAGAACCCATATGAGACAGACCTGAAAATGCCATTAATGTTACTTATGGAGTTTATAAATGTTTTATCTGTCATAGTTAAAGCTGTCACCTGAAAGGAAATGCAGTGTTGCACATTCCTATAAAATTCTTTTATTTAAAGCCCTATACAATTAATTTAAAGTTCTAATTATATACAAAGAAGGGCACTTATTTCAGTTTTATTCTAAAGCAGCAGAAAATTGGAAGTTTTTAATTTTGGCAATTAAAAAATTTTATTTCTGAAAATTAGTAATTTTGAGCATTCAAATAAGCATATATGTCATTTATAGAATAATTCCTTTTATTCATAATTACTATGGATATAAAAAGGGCTTTTCTTTGACAAAGGCTACAATAACTGAAGTAATACATACAATTTGCTTTAATTCTCTGCAAAGCTGAAGTGAAGCACAAGCTTTATATATGTCTCTATGCCTTTTCAAAATAACTTTTTCTATTTCCAAGACAGCTTTCTGGCATTTTTCTCCAAAGTATTTAATTGGGTTTCAGTTAAGGAATTACTTAAAACCTCTATGCCTAACTTTAAATATACCAAATGTTGTAATTAAAGCATATCAACTGCTCCAGTAGATAGTATTTACCTGTAAGCTCATCTCCTTCTAGGGCATATTTAACTACTTTCTATGCCCTCATCACTGCTCTATCCAAACACCAAACCCCCTTCTGGTGTCATAATAATGTGCTCTCAATGCAAGGGAAATCAGCACCTGAACTAGTCAAGAAAAAAATCTAAAATCCTATGCACAGTATGCTTACTGAAAAGGACTTTAGCTTATTTTAAATCATTTATAATGTTTCCACTTATCCACAACCTCTTCTGGTGAGAATGAGCACAGTGACACCACATTGTCTCTCAGAGCTACTCACAGGCACAGTTTTGGTTCATAGCATGATGCAAAGGATGTTTACAGCAATTGCCCAATCATCTTAAATTCAAATATACCAGTCTAAAATATTTCTGAGAATTTATCACATAATACTTTACATATATGAATCTCTGTTTAATATTTTCCATTATAATTTATATTTGCATTGAAAGGGTCTCATTTTTTCATTAGAAACAAAAAATAGTTATGTGTGATCATTTTACACGAAATATATAATCATATTTCAGATTTAAATTTCCTAGAAGGAAATAGATGCATAGTCCAGATTTCATGCTAGTTCTACACTACCTCAATCAAACTGATTTCTCTTCAACCTTTTTTATCAGTTTTACACTAGCATAATTGAATAGCTCAATGGTCAGTCTTATTTACTCCTAAAGACAAAAGTGAGCCCAAAGCATGGGCTCTTTTCACGAGTCAAATACCTTGTCCAAGGATTTAGTAAAAGTTCATACTTTCAACTCCACATGTATTTATGCAGATGCATGATACACACATTTTAAACAGTTATGCAAATGACAAGAACTGATGCCATTTAATCTGGGTTGAGTTTTTAACTCCCCAAAAGGCAAGGACATGTGGACTGTTTAATGCAGTCCCATCAGAGTACAGCATGCTCTCGACTTGTAAGAAATTTCAATTAGTTATTCATTGCTTTCAGGTACTGTAGCCACTATAGCAATTCTACTTTAATTCCATCTGACTTCAATTGTGTTCAAATTATAGTAAAAAGGAAGAAGACAACAAGCTGTAAATATGAAAAGAGACAGAAAATCATTGAGAATCATGCCTTTATGAATATTTGATGAAGAAAGGTTAGATCTACTGCTGGTAAATTACTAGAAATTATGTCCATCATGTGACTCTGTCAGCAAAGGTTAATACAAATAGGTTTGGATTTAGTTGAGATGACAAGGAGGATTAAAAAAGATTTGTCCTGTCCTTGCTGCAATTAGTTTTTCTCCTATTATTATTGTAACTGAGTTTATTGTTAGGATTATGGAAACAGAACTCCCGCTCAATGAAATCATTTTGTTTTTCATAATACTGTGCCACTTTTGCAATAAATTTTTCATCTCTCCTAATCTACCTCTTTATTGCACATTTGCTGAAGTGGAGATAGAATCATTAACCCATTTCTTGCTGTATTAAGTCCCACTTTGACTGAAGGGGAATTATGGATGCCTTTCCACAGGCTGCACAAGGCTCATGGGCTGCACTCCTGCCCTTCTCCACTGCAGGGCAGGGGAGGAGGTGGTGATAAGGAGGGACATCACACAAGACCCTTCAGACAAAACTGGTGATGACATCTCATCTTATCTGCACTAATAGCTCTTCTGAGCTCATGGTGATGGAGAATGGGAAACCTGGAAGCTGTTACTGTACATGCATGCACACTAATAAAAAGGAGGACGTCTTGAAAATCTCACCCTTCCTCTTACAATGTAACTGATTCAAAGCACAAGCTAAAGGAGATTGAAAACTTGATACTGTCTATAGAAAGAAGTTGTTCATAAAACTATCAAGCAACTGTGCAGAAGAAATCAAAATCTTAAGCAAAGTTAAATTTCCTTCCAAGATGCATTACAAATTTTAGCTTATGTTGAAAGGTTACATTTGGTCCTGTTTGCTGTATTTATATTTCTTTAAATACAAACTTTGCTCCTCTGGAGTTGGTAGCTTTTTTGGCCTCTTTTCAGTTTGAATATACACTTTTAAGAATCCATTGGTAGCAGAAATTTAATTCACCATTTTCTATATCTAATGAAAATAAAACTTTCTGTGTAATTCTTCTGATAAAAACATAAATTAAAACTCCAGAAGTACACAGTATATTTGAAGTGTACACAGAATTGCTAGAAAGTGTTAAAAGTGGCTAGTAAATGACTAATTGGAATTGGCATGTGCAGCACAATTGATGGCAAGCAGTCATCCTTTGGTGGTGTCCACTGAGAGTTGCATATACTTCTTCCACACTTAACACCACGTGAAAGAAGGGAATTTAACACATCAGGAAGCTTGCTGGATTATCAGAACATCTGATCAATACCATTGACAACAATTCTGTCTAAAAGCATTGGGGCAACCCTAAGTAAGCTATGGGAACAGGCATTCAGGGCCTTTGCCAATACATTCCCTTTGACCCAGCATTCCCAGCTCATCCCCAGAGGCAGCGTGGCTCTCCCCTGTAGCCGCTTTCCAGCTGCCTGCTTTCATAAAATGCACCCTTCGCAGCAGCTCTGACCCAGCTAAAACCAAAACAAATAAAAAACCAAAAACCCCACCAGTGGCACTCTGAGGCACGAGAAACAGGGATTCAGGTCACATGGATGCTGCCCTGCTGCAGCCACCCTTCTTATCAGCTGCACAGATTGGACTCGTGTAAATCTCAGCAACGTTCTCAGCGTCATGGGACTCAGTGGGATACAAATGGCTTCTTCATGTACCAGCCCTGCTCAGAGAGACTTGAGTTACCTGTGGAGCAACTTTCCCACTCCCTGACATACACCTGGTGGTCCTGAAAGACATCATGACAAATATCCACTCGCCAGATTTAATGCTCTAAAAAGCACCCAGATTTTATTGCTCCAGTTGAAGTTAACTCTCAAAGACAGAAGACAGGGATGCATGTGTCTCGAAGTACCTCAGGTAGCATTAGGGAAATGAAGTGCAATGGAAAAAAAAACATTAAACTCATAGTATATGCAACATATCAAGTCAGACTGCTGTTCCCATGTACTGGTAATGGCTACCTATCTTTAGGAAAAAAAAAAAAAAGAAAAAGAAGAACAGAAAGAAAAAGAAGAAAAAGAGAAAAAGAAAGAATAAAAGAAAAAGAAAAAAGAAAAAGAAGAAAAAGAGAAAAGGAAAGAATAAAAGAAAAAGAAAAAGAAAAAAGAAAAAGAAAAAGAAAAAGAAAAAGAAAAAGAAAAAGAAAAAGAAAAAGAAAAAGAAAAAGAAAAAGAGAAAAATCAACTTGTTAGAAAAGAAAAAAAGAAACATCTCAAAGCAGAAACGTGCTACGGGAATCATGGATCAGTCTGTAGACTTTTAAACATGTTGACTGCTATTAAAAAAATCAGAAAAAAGTAAAACAAAGAGAGTCACAGCTATAAGCTAAAACATGCACATAACCCCTGGAAAAAAAATTGTGTGTCACTGGGCAGAAAAAATGATTTTCTCATGTTATCACTGACTTAATTATGTGTTTAGCCCTGACACCAGGCAGCCTGTGAGAATAATTCTATGTATCTTTGCAAGGCAATCCATAGAGTGAGGGTTATTTTAAGGATATGATCCACATTCCAGAAATGCATCAGTCACTGAATTTTGTAACTTTTAACTAAAGATGTGAATATTGCTTCATAATTGTCCAATTTGTCACTTTTTCAAAGACTACCAAATGATTCCTCAGAGACACAGTTCCTTAACTTAAGTCTATCTTTTTACAGTGGTATCAAAGTGAAAATAAAACAACCTGAGGTCTTCAGTTTTAAAGACAACATAATGAGATCAGAGATTCTGCCTGCAAAGAAATTAACTTATGGCTGATTAATGAAAATAACCTTAAATAGTAGGCATCCTGCCAAGAACAGGATACTGTAACAAATGGGTAGGAAATAACAGGCACCCTTCAAGGGGCTAGGGCACAGCAGCCTAGAAATCTGAGCAAGCTGCTTTCAAATTTGATCCCAGCAACCTGGAATGACCAAATTAAGTAATATCTTTTATAATGTCCTTCAAAAATTTCCTTCCATGTATTCTATAATGATGTAGATAATGGATTCAATTAGTTGTTGATGAAAAAAAATGTTATTACATGATAAAAATGTAACAACATTTTGCATGTTGTTATTTTTCCCTAACAGGAATAGTATTTATTAATAATAATAAAAAAAATTCTCAGCCCTATGAACCCTAAAAATCCTCTGTTACACTCATGATTTGCTCCATTTTACATCAGCAGTATGTTCTGCCTATTGCTGTAATTCACGTTAAGTATCTTCAACTCAATTACTATTGCTCCCTGTTCTCTTTGTCTAGCATAAGATCAAGGGCCCAAAAAATGAGCTTCCAAGAGACACTTCACTGATCTTTCTGACCTTTTTTTGCTACTTCTTCCAGCCTCAAATGTGCTTGGTTTCATGTTCATACAGTTGCTTCTTCACACATCTGGCCCAGCTAAAAAATGTGCCTTAATAGTTTATTCCACAGGACTGCTGACTTACCTTTGCCATAAGTGCTGAGTCCTCAAACAGATGAAAAACAGTTTGTTTGGGTTTCTTTTCTATTTAATTAGCTTTGCCTATGTTCAGCTTGTTTTACCTGGGTTATTAAAACTAAATCATCTCAGAAAATAAAAGTGAGAGGCAAACACTGTTGTTCCTTGGTGCTGTACTTTCTTCTCCTTAAGCTGTTACTAATTAATGTTTCTAGGTGCATAAACTATATAGCATGATTAGCTTGGTCATGCCACCTTTTAAAAACTTTTTTCCCTTCAAAAAGAGTGAAAGCACAATTGCGGAAATATTTTTGATGGAAAATTCAAGATCAATATAAAATCTAGACATCTAGATCTTGTCAAGCTCAAACTGTTAACAATCCCACAACGTTTTACATACTCTGGTTCTGAGTCATTGGAAGGGCACTCATTGTCAGACATGGGTCTCAGCAGAACTCCTGATTCTCTTACACACAGCCTGTGTAAGTAGGCCTGGAATATTTAGCAATGAAACATATGTAATATAGACAGGAGTGTATACACAGAACTATTCAGCACTTCCACAGGAGGATAGAAGCTCTAGTTGCTGTCTGAAATCTGTAAAACTATCCATCACAACAGAAATTGCTAAAAGGTTGTAGGTGATTAGAAATGGATTTTCCTGAAATCAATGAAATCATTTCAATATGGCCAGGTGAGGACAGTAATTCCACTTGTCTGAAGGAATGGACAATGTGTAATTCTACAAATCAGCTGGCTTCACCAGTGGCTGTCAGAAGAGCTCAAGAGTTTGATATTGTCAGAGGGGTTATATTCAGCTCTCAAGATTGCTCATGTGTGGCTTTGTACTTGATAGTTGAAGAAGAAACCAGGCAACCATACATTGCTTTTAATGTGCTTTCTTTAAACCTAATGCTGGGCACACAAATCTGATACAGCTTGTAATACTATGACATGCTGACAGTGAGCTTTTTCTCATCAATCTTATATTAGCTTCATTGCTTAATTTCCTGTGCAAATGTATACTGTGCACTTTTATAAGTGCATTCATTACATGCCCCATCTTATAAAAATTAGTGACTTAATTGCATTTCACTTGTAAAGAACTAAGACACTAAACAACCAAATGTTTTTGCTTGTGACCAAAGGCAAGATTTATCTGACAGACACCTACAACTGCAGGAAAAAAAAAGTTCATCCCGGGTTGAATGGACACCCAGAAAGGCAAAACAAAAATCACTCTGACAACTTGGGGCTCAGAGCAAAGAGGTTGATGCTTTGCATTCCACCTGCACAAAAACCAACAAAGCACCATAGAGATTCTTGCAAGGAAATGTTGGAGCCAGGCTCTTCAGAGAAGACAAGGGGCAACAGATCAAAACAGAAACAAAAGATATTTTAACCAGACATAAAAAAAAATAAAAAATCATTCTTCCCATGAAGATAGCCAAGTAGGTTACCCAAAGAAGTTGCACTGTCTCCATCTTTGAAGGTTTTCAAGTTCTGACTGGCTAAAGCCCTGAGCAATCTGATCTGATCTCATTGATAATAATGCTTTGAGCAAAAGGTTAGTTTATACAACTCCTGAAATCCCTTTCAATTTCATTCATTCTACAAACCTGTGAACTGAAGTTTTTGACCTCTTTTCATTAAAGATATTTTAAATGCAGATTGTCTCTTTTCAGAGATGCAATCTGTTTCCATAACAATATGCAACTGAAACATTCTTACATTGAAGGTAAAAATGTTGACTTACTTCCAGCTTCCCAAAGAAGCAAGGGCAAGAAAGAAAAAACCCAAACCTTTATTGACATAAACCAACACAAAGTGGCCTAAGTTTTCCCAAGTATTAACATTATAATTAGGGAACAAGAGGTTTTGTTCCAACTTTGGGTTTCTCACAACATCCTGCCTCAACAGGATCTCTTGGAATTTGCAACTACTTTAAGCACAAATTGTTCTTCCAAAGAGATGTTGACTTTTGTGGTCTATTAAACAAGCAATACAAAACTGTACAGTGACGTAAGTGCTTCAGGCTAAGCTGTACATAAAACAGCTCCTTTCCCCCAGGGACTCTCTAGAAGTATAGACAAGATTAAAACTAAACTTCAGTGCTTTAGCAATAAGTGGTCGGGAAGCAAAAGCAATTCATACAAGTTTGCTCATTGTTTCATTTCCAGGTGAGAAATTATTTGCCTACCTACAGAGAGATGGAGTAATTGCCAAAGGAAAAATAGAAACAGTCCAGTCTTTGGGGTGCATGAAAATCAACATGCCATTACAGACCTTTGGATCCTTGTTCCAAAGTATCTCCCATTTACAGAAGGTTGTTGGGGTAGCCCTGGACAAAGATTCTGAAAAATCTACATTTCTATCTGCAGGGGAAAAGGGACAGAACCACACAAGTGCACCAGCAATCACAGCAAGGGTTATTTTAGCCTGCTACAGACTCCAAGAAATCCTAATGGACTTATAGCTGGCCTCGGAGGGAAAAGAAGGGAAGTTAGAAAGAAAGACATCTCCACAACACAGTGTTTTACAGAGCAGAAATTCCACTGAGGCTTTTGTTTATTTACTTGTGGATTGTGCTGTTGTGCACTTTTTTCCTCATTGGTGTGGAATGACCTACCAAACTCTCTGCTGGAAGGGCAAGTTCACCAATAGTATAAGCTACCCATAGAAGTGAAAATTCTGACTGTCTTATCTGTAGGAAAGTTTTCTATGTCATGTTTTGGCAAACATGCTATATACAAGGATAGTCACAGTTTGCATTCGAACTGTACAGGTTCTATAGGAAATCAAATGGCTGAATATGAAGTATTTATATTAGGATAGTTCTATTCTGTAGTATTCTATGTGAAAATTAATCTGGAAATTGCTAATGTACTGACAGCAACAAAGGACTCAAGAATAGGATGATGTCCCAAGTTCTTAGACATGGTTTACCCAATTATGTTTACTACCAGTGGTCCACATATGTTGAGAAACCTGTCTTGTATGTGTAGAGTGGATATAGTTAACAAGAAAGATTTGTGAAGCTTTCATTTACTTTTTTCAAACATACATCTTTCAGTTTGTAATGCCTCATATTAATGTATATGATCTTATTCTGCTGTTCTCATTCAGACAAGACACCCATTCACTTTGATAGTGTTCAGTTTTATATAGGAAGCATGTTCTGAATTCATTTATCTTAAATGGTAAACAGTAATTCTAAGAAAACCAGCAAGATTAATCCTATACATTTTCTTTCCTGAAAATGCTGATTACCTTTGTGTTTTAATGCAGACCTTGCTTCAAACTGTTCTTTCAATGCAGATTTCAAAATACTGCAATAACTTGTGCCAGCTTCAGCAGTTATAAGTGTTCTTTCTTCTAAAATACCCTATTTTAATCAAAGTTACATAATGATATATGAGTTCAGATTTCTGTTATACAAATGTAGTAAGCTCAATCTCCAGAAAAGACCAAGATGTTGATTTCTGTGAAATACCTTTGTGTACTCCAGTCAGCAAAGATGTAAACTGGTAAAGACATTAGACATCAAAATTTCAACTTTAAAATAAGTCCTTTCCACTGGAAGCTCATGCTCATTTTGACAATTCCTGAAATGTTATTTGGAGGTTATAATTGTTCAGTTGATCTCCACCTATGCTTCAGTAATCAAAACAGTAGCATTGTATTTTTGACAACTGCAATATAATATTAGATGTGTGTTAAAGTTAACGCTTGTAGGAGTCAAAAAGGGAAAAAATACTTTCTTTTTAAGTCCTTGACAATTAAAAGTTTTTATACAGAACAAAAGTAACTCTACTCATAATGTAACTTCCATGTTTCAGCTTCTATTTCTCCCAGCTCAAAGCACTTTATAACATTGGTCCAAATAGTTCATGCTTTATGCTTGGAAGCACTTTCATTAACTATTCATGTAGGTACAGAAAGCAAGATTTGGTCCGTGATAAATAATAAATCTTCAATAGATTTAGCTGGGATCTTTTCAATGAAATATGTTTTCACCACAAAATCCTAATTTCTTGAAATCACATAAGTTGATGGAATGTGTTGGTTCCAATTTATTAAATGTTTCAAAGATATTTTGGAAAGACATTTCCAATGGTCAAAACATCTCATTCTAACATATTTGAAACAAGTAACTTACATTTAACTAAATAAATCAAAAAGATCTCTCAGAAGTCATACATACCTTTGGAACACAAAATACTTTCACTAACCTGTGCTAAAGTGTCTTCTGAATTGAAGGTTATGGTAAATTTTTAAAAATGTGACTTTTTGTCCTTATAGAAACTATCTCAAATGCTGACATTTTCCCCAGGACTTACAACTGCCCTTTATATCAGTATTTCTTACTACTATTTACATTTTCCTGCAGAGATATAAATTAATTAGTTAAGATTACAAAATAATTGGATTTTAGGACAGTGGAAAACAAAACCATTCTGTTTTCTGGAAAAACACTGAAACTGTACTGTTCTATACTTCTGTGAACATAAATGAATAAAGCCTAATTCACAATCCAAAGGTGATCCCATTTCCCTAGGCAACCCTGAGCCAGCCAGGATACTCTGAACAGTTTATCCAACAGTGCCCAGAATAAAGTGTTTCTCTGATCTGGCTAAGTGAACTGGGCCCTCAACAAGGTGATGGACATGGTGCAGTTGTGCTTCACCAAAACCTCCTGCAGCTCATTTAAAGCCATCAAGGGTGCAAGTATCTAAGGTGAATTTACTGCAAGCAGTCAGTCTGATCAGCCCACCCACAGATGAAATAAGAAGGGACACGTGGAGCTTCTCTCCCATCATTTCAGTGATTGGTAAGAACTGGACAGAGCTCATTCTGGCTGAGTGTTCTCTAATCACAGTAAGTGCTCAGAGCCTACGAAAAGGAGCAGACTGCAGCTAAGCAAAAAATCCAAGCCAGACGTGGCACAGAAAGAATATGATACAGATGCCAAGCCCGTGCAGTTGAGAAAGGCCTGTCAGAGGAAGAAACAAGTCCTACCCTGTCCCATGTCTGCAGGCTGCTGCCTTGGTCCTTCAGCCTCCTGTGGGCCTGTCAGGCAAATATTTGTGTGTTCCTACTGATTCCCCACCAAATACAAACTTCAGTTCTAGATCTGCTCCAAGACAAAGCCTCCTAGGATATTACCAGCCACCTAAGAGATTGCCAGGATCTCCCACAACAGCAACCCCAAAGTGAAGCAGTCATTTGGGTTAAACAAACAGAAAACATTAATCATTCTGGACCAGAAGGGAAACAAAGACGATTCCTGTAACAAGGTAGTCCTTTCTACCCTGTCTTGCACAATTCCAGAACCTGACTAGCAACTTCTCATATATGATACATATTACATATCTAAATCATAAATATTACATTTATTTATGACAGCAAGCAGAAGAACCTATTATTTGCACATAAATGGATTCTGAAAAAAAGGAAGAAAAAAGGCTGTACAACATTTTCTCAGAGATGGCTTAAAGAACAAGAACTTAAAGAACTTGTACTTTGTGATTTAATTTTAGCATTTATGCAGTTACAAATAACCTGAGGCACTAAAAATTGCCATGGTAAGGTATCAAAAAGGCTGAGTCAGGACCAACTGCTGCCATCAAAGAACCTGAAAAGCAATCAGAACAGAGTCATCTGTCCACTAGATGTTGTTTTGGTGCTAGCTCATTTATTAGGGTGCAGGGAACCCAACAAAATCAGTGACTCTGCCAAGGTAAAGTTGAGGGTTTGGCTTAAATTAACAAAGCATGCCAACAGATATATAAACTTAACTAAACATAAAAGTCTCAATTGAGCTAGAATTTTAAAAGAGCTCAAGTAGAGAAGTTTTCATTTTATATAAAAAAGGGAGGAAAGAGTAGAGATTTTGTCATGGTGGGAGTTTCTGAGCCCCTCCTTCACGAGGGCAGCAAAGAACCCGCTGGCATTGGCTAGGAGACCACCCACAGTACCTACAGTATATTGGAAATGCCAAGAGTGAGCTGCATGTGAAAATAAAAAATATATGCCCTATTTCCTATGGAACACCTCAATATGGCATGCATAATGTCTTAAAATTTTCCACTGATATATTGGCTGCTACCCTGGTCCAATCTGGATTGTCACTCAAATGTCAGGACAGAAAGAGAAAATGCTGGGCTGGGTTTTTTTTCCTTGCTTTAGACTTACCAATAATTTTACTGTCAGTCACCACCTTTTCTTGCCACTAATGGTATTCCCTAAAAATCTGAGAGGTGGCATGAGCAATTCTGAGAGCAGCACTCAGCCCACCCCAGGGTGGGCAAGCAGCTGAGGTCATTACACTTGTGTGACCTTGTGGCAGCTGGTCCCCAGGTCAGAGTTATCAGACTCCCACTTCCAACACAGAAACTCATTTCTGGAATTGTAAAATAAGGTACTACATGCCACACTGCTATCACAATGGTATAAGGAAAGGATTCTTCTCAAAAAAAAAAATAAAAAATCAAAGACAAAGAGCTGTTAAACAAGGGCACATGAGGCTGCACAAATGTAGCCAGACAGTGCAATTCTTGGGCAGTCAGAATATTGCTACTGAATCATTTTCTTGAGAAAAATCTTCAGAGAGGCAGGGGTGAGATGCTTTTATCACATATACACACATATTAATGGTAGGTTATGCAGAAAATGCCACAAGGTGAAGCTGTAAGGCACAAATATGACATTGTATTATAAAAAGTCCTGGTTTACATTATTTTCCAGTACAGAAAAAAACAAACCACAAACCGTGAAAATGAGATATGCAGGTCATCTGTGTTAATTTGCTGCTCTGACTCAAATCTCTAGATTTTAACACAGAAATGCAAAGCACAACTTTCCAACATTCCCTGGTAAGCAGCTGCTTTATGAATAACTGGAAGAAAACCTTTATGCTTGGTCACACCACCAGCAGGAGACAACTGGCTTTTCTCATGTAATACAGGGAATTGCAGCCAGTACTTCATTAAAACACAAGACACTTTGGCAGACATGGATGCTGAACATTGCTTACTGTTCACATCTGTGGGTAAATGACAGCAGGCTGAAACTGTTGCCTTCCACTAAAGAGCAAGTACATGATCCAGTGCAGTTAATCAATAAGATAATGGAATGAATCAATAGCAAAGATTTTTAGGAGGTCTTAATTAAACAAACACTTGCAGATACAAATGATGTCTTCAATCTATTGATGGTGCCAGGGTGAGGGGTTAAACACGAACAAAACCATCAACTTTATTTTACCAGCATCTATTTCTCTGAACTACCACATAGCATTTTGGCCTCTGCATTGGCCCATCACTGCATCCCTATTCATTTTTACCACCACATTACACAAGCAAATTAGCACATAATAAAGAAAAAGAAACAAAAAACCCTGAACAATTCAAGATGTGATGACAAAGTAGATAATTCACTGCTCTTTCTTCTCTTTGAAAGAAGTGACTACCTAGCCAGAAGTCCTAATAAAGCCACTTTCCAGCTGCAAGGTGTACAATTGGAATAATTAAAGAATACCTAAATTGATAGACCCATTAATGCAGGAGATCTCCATGGGCCTCCTGCACAAACATGATAAGTCGATATTTTTGATTCTCCCAATGGTTCTGTGCCAGGCACTGTTTTAAAGAGACATCAATCTATGATGTCAGCATTTATCTAATGAACCTTCAAAAATCAATGTCAGGATGGCCTGCTACATGTCTGCACCCAATTTGTCCATTCCCCAAGAGACAATAGGTAAAACAAAAACATTGGGTTGCATTCTGCTGTAAGGGAGGGGGGTGAGGGGGATATTCTTTTTAACATTCTGCTGTATCATGGGGGGGATTCTTTTTAACAGATTTCTTGGATGAAATCAAGCACAAACCAGTCAAACAATGTATCTGAGAACCATTTATTGATAATGAAGGATTTGTGTCCCTACTTGAGAGGAAGAGAAAACTAAGCAGAGAGGGGGAAAGAGAGACCAAGAGAGAAAAAGAAAGACAGGGACAGAACCAACAGAATCCCAGGGTGCACTGTTGGCTCCAAGCAGCAGGTTGAGAGTGTGTGCTGTGAGCCATGGCAGCACAATTTCCTCCCCGCCTCGGTCACTGAGAGGGCGTGTGCTCAGGTCCATACCACATTTCTCTGAGCTTGGTTTCTCACACATTTTGTCTGACATTCTAATACCACCTTCTCTGACACGTCCATGGGGAGACCATCCATTAGGTTTTTTTGGGATTCCCTTCTGCCAACCTTGTGCCCAAATCGACTGTCTTGTGAGTGTGTGGTCCCATCAACCCTGGTTGGAATGGGGGGAATCCTGGGTGACATCCTTGGACTGAATCAGGTGGTGAAGATCAGAAAGATGTAGGAGCAGCAATGGTGAGGTGCAGATGGGATTGCTGTGGCATGCCTCTTCCAGCCTCCCTGTTCCTGGACCTGTAGGCTCTTTGGCTCTCTCAAGCCTAAGCCTAAGCCTAAGCTTGAAGGCAGTCTGGCACTGGGACAGAGGTCCTCATGGCCATTGGTGGCACAGATTGAAGAGGTTTTTCGGAGAAGCAGCAAGCTGCTGTGGGCAGTGGCAGGCAGGCTTGTGGAAAGGTGAAGCAGGGTAGAGAGAGCAGGTGTGGACGGGTAGGGCAAACAGGGACAAAGCAGGTTGGACTGCAGGAAGACAGGATGCAGGCAGAGTGAGAACAGGAGCAAAAAGGGCATGAACAAGTGGACAAGTGAGACAAAAACCAGATGGGACCCAGTTATGACTCATTTAATTGCTTTTTATACGCTAATGCTCCTCCCATAGTCCTATCCTCTGAGGATGACCATTGGCTAGTCAGGGGAATTGTCCCCTGGCAGCAGGAGTTTCCCCACCTCTCTGGAGAGCCACCTGCAGCCCAGTGGTGGCAGTTTTCTCTCCCCTGAGTGGCTGTCAGGTGAAATCCCCACAGAGGCAGAGCTTCCCTCCATTTTCTAAAGGGGTCCTGCTTGGAGACTGGAATTTTGGCCATCTCCACCCCAGCCACATGTGCCAGCAGACCTCTACATGTGCCATTGTGTTAGGGCTCTCAGCACGTGGTGCACAGCTCCTCTAGCAACTTTCCACCTGCTGTCAGAAAATGGATTCTTAACCCACAGTTTGAGAAATAAAATCAGTGTTGAGGCATAAACAAAAATTAAACTGGTTCCTCACACATTGTAAGAGAAGTGAAAACTGCCTGTGACCACCCTACCTGGTCTTGACAATGGTAATGGAAGGAGGGAAACTTGACCTGGCTGTAGACAACAAGAACAGGTTTCCAAAGACAATAGGTATTCCAATCCCTGCTATATAGTATATCTATAAAAACAATAGGTATTCCACAGAGAAAAGGAAATTATGTGGCTTAAGGCCCTCTAAAATTGCCTTTGTCGGGCTTGCAGTACAATGATAACCAGGTGATTGTTTTTTAAATTACTATAATCAGGATTCTTAAGGATAACAAGATTGCCTTAGCTATTAATATAATTCTTATCCTTGTTGCCAGTAGTACATTCCTTGGCAGAATTCTTGTTTACACCTGAGAGCCAGGGTGTTCAATCCCCTGCATAGCTATTAGCTAGGAGAACCATTTAGCTCTGCTGAAGCAGTTCTTTCAGCTATTTTTTTGTTAGTGTTTAGACTCAACTCATCCTCACTATTCTGTCCACAAAATTCCCTGAAACTGATATTTTGACACTGTATCAGACAGAAAGTGGAGGTCTAAGTTAGCTTCTCCCTCTCTCCTGTTTGAATAATAAACTGGTCTCTCTAGTTGCTCCGAGGTAGGGCTGCCTCCAGCTTGTAACTGGAGGTGACAGGTACTCTCTAGCAGATGGGCTGTCTTGTAATCTTTTTCTTTATTCACAGCAACTCTGTCTCTTCCTTCTGTTCAGACTATTTACTCTTGTTGGTAGCATGTAAACAGTTAGCTATGCCTTAGACAGTTCAAAGATGTGCTGTGTGGGTGAATTAGTTGCTGCAGGATGCCTGTCTGCCTTCATGCACACACTTCTTTCAAACACTGCCATTTGCAGATTTCTGCCCAATTAACTGACGATGACAGAGCCCAGTCCTGAGCTCCTTGCCCAGAGAAACCTCTCCTGAATTCAGGAAAAGCTCTCAGGAAGCAGCAAGCTGAGAATCACTCTGAAGATGCCACAGTTTTTCCACACTAAAATGCTGCATTCCAAATATTTAGTACACCTGCAAAACATTTACATTCTTATCTAAATACAAAGCATGCAATTTAATTCCTTTCATAACACTTGTGTTTCTCAATGAGTTGGAATGAATTCAGGTATTTTTCACATATAAAAATTATACAGAATTTTTTCTTAAATGCATTTATTCTAAGCAACTAGGGCAGCACTGACAAATGGGACAGCTTCTGCAAACTACTGATGTCTCATGACATGTACACTAATATTTCATAATGGCTTTTTTCCTTGCCTGTCTGCTGTAGAAGAGCTGCTGATTTGTCTTTACTCACAGATAACACAGTGGGGCCAAGTTTTCTATTTGATGCAATCACATGAGGACTGCATTTGATTGCTGATATCTTGGCAAATGGGTTTTGTATTTTAATACCAACAATGTTCAACTCATCTTTTGGGAAAACTAACTGCCTGCATAATGAAGTTTCCCTCCAAATAAACGTGCACTCATGCATGTTTATGAAATGCTCTTTTAAAAATTTTTCTTAATGCAAGTGAAATTTTCAAATCTGCTCAATTGTACCAATCTGTACTTTTTGGTACAAACCCTCCTGAACCTCGTAGGGATTCTGTTTTTAACTGTATTTAATCTACCACATTTCTTTTATTAAAATGCAACTCAGTTTTCAAAAACAAGTATGCAAATTAATTTTAAAAGATACTATTCAGTTCTTCAAAGAGATTTTCTATAGATACATAAAGTTGTATCAGCATGGGAACACAGCACTTGCTGTGCAAAATGCACCACCAGTTAAATGAGTAATAAATCAGGAGACATCTCATACATTAGGGTCCCAAGAGGAGAGATTTTCCTATGCTTTATAGCACCTACATTTACTCAGATTTTTTAGAAGGTTATGTCAAGTTTCCAAGTTTTATCTAAACTTGTAATTCTGGTCTGCTTTTGTCTGGCTAATAAATAAATAAAAAATATAATAGATAAAAGTCACTAGATACGTTATGCATGTTTTTCTGGATAACATTCTTAGGTGATATTGTAAGCTTCTCCTTCATCCTTGGGTATTTCCTAGTGAAACTATTTTAATTGATATTCAGGGTTTTCCTTTCCTGGGGGATGCTACTAAAGGCCTGTGCCTCCATGGCACTTTGGCAGGTCAACTTATTAATAAAGACTTCTGTGGAAAGACTGAGTGGGACTTGAGCATAAGTCAAGTGAAATCACACATTATTTAAAGAAACTCTTTCAGAAGGCATATTGCACTCAACACCTATCCAGAATGATTGCTGAAGATATGATTTGCCCAAAACTCCTCATTTCACAAATGGTAGGACATGCAGGCAACAAAATAACTTACTCTTAAATGTCTTTGTGAACCTATGCCTGGGCAATGACAAATTTGTACAAAAACAAATCAGCATTGACAGCACATCATCCCTAATATTAAGCCAGAATATTCATTAATAGCTTTTAGGATTCTTTAGGAAGCAGTAAGATACTCCTTCCCAATCTATCAAGAACTGACTGGTCTCCATCTTTCTTGAGGGGTCTTTGAAAAGCAAATCAAGACTTAAAACATGACGGTGTTGCAATTTTAATACACATGATTTACATTCTTGTTGAAAAGGTTGAACTAAAGCTATAGCCAGACTCAGCATGTGTGCCATAGTATCTGGAAGCATGTTATAAATGCAATCTAAAATCAATAGCAAGAAACAATTACAGCATCTGAATACCATTTGGGTGAAATAAGCTGATGCTGGTGAAGCAACCGGCAAATGTCTGTCAATACCTGCAACAAAGTATTCCACAGCGTTTGCACAAAGAGGGGTTGAGTAAATATCAATAAAGCAACTCCTACTACAAACAGTAAAAATGATAAAATCAATATTATAAAATAAAAAAGTTAGCACACAGATGAACAGTGTGATGTAGACAGTGCTGTGTTAGGAGTGTTGCTAAGTTCCTGCATCTCAGCAAAGGAACAGACAGTGACTGCATTTGTCCAGTGCTCTGATTAATCATGAAATCAAAGTATACAACAAATGGTATGCAAACATTAGACCATAGGCATTCACATGAAAATGTATTTATGTCCTACAGCAGGAGGAATCATATATCTACTGCACCTGCTAGTCCCATGCACTGTCAAGAATCCATCTAGCCCACAACATGCCAGCTCTGTCTGCTTAATGGGAAGACCCTCAAGGACTTCCCATTTGTCCACAGAAAAGGCTTGAACAAGAAAAAATAACCCATTACTGCAAAATATTTATATTAAAGCATCAAATCCCAGTAAATTCTTTAAAGACCCAGCAACTAAAAGGGTAAAACTGCAAGTGACAGCCCATCTGCAAGATTCTGTCTGTAGCTCTGACCTGCATTTAAAACAGGGCTGCTTAGCCTTTAGAGCACCTAAAGTTGGCTCTGTTGTTTGCATTTCATAGAAACTACTTTTGAAAGTAAACAAGAACCTTTAGTGAATTATTTAGCATACAAATAAACCAGCAAAGAAGCCTAAGTAGGCCAATATGAACTAACTCGATTGAAATATTCATCTGTAAATAACTTTTCAATCTGCTGCTTTCACGTACAAATACTACATGGAACATTAGACACAACTAGCTTCTAGGGATATTTAGGCTCACTGGAGAGCAATTTTTATGTCTACTGGCATCTGTGGGTAGTGATATGGACTGACTGTTAATATAACCAACATAAAATTTATGTGAACACTCACTGCAATAGCAACACACTGTCAGACAGCTGGTGGTTGATGCATAGCACATGCGGATTTTATATGCACTGTGTAAACTAACCTTTGCAAAAAAGATTTAGCAGGTTTATTAGTTTAGGAAATCGCTGTAATTATGGATAATTCATAATGGCCGCTTATCCATTCCATAGCAATAGCTGCTTTAATTTCGACTCTGTTTCTTTGAGCCATAAATAAGTGTGCTGATATCTTCTGCACAGATGTGGTATTCAACCTGTTCAAGTTGGTTGAGTTCTGCTTGTGTTTTAATGCCAAAAAATAGTAGATAAGCCCATAAAAGGCACTTTGCTTGAAATAAATTAGCGAAAAATGAAGCTCGAAAGTTCTGAAACTACTAGTAGCTCCTCTTAGGGAGGAGAGGGTAAAACTCAGAAATTTTCCACAAAAAAGAAGCAAACTACATGGTCGGAGAGCTGACCTGAGATAGAATACCAGATTTGCATAATTAATCATTGGAAAAAGAGATATGTCTGTGACCTACATGTATGATTTACAATCTATTCAGTTTGTAATGGAGGGTTTGACCTCTGTGAGCCCTTCTCATAACACTCTGACTTTCCTGCTTCTGTGCTCAACTCCAGCCTTCTCCACAGTAGAACATGTGTGATGTTTCCTAACTTCAGTTCCCACTAAAAATTCCTGCAAAACAATTCCTTGTGCTGCCATTGCTTGTTTAGTGGACAGCACTTTTCCTGGATTGTCAGCTATCTCATGTCCTGCTGGCTTGGAACCACCATGGGTATCTCTGACCAAACCTCTACAAATCCAGCCTTCCTTCCATTCCCTGCCTTTGGACACAGGCAGTCTTAGTAGAAACATCTCACAGATAACTCCTTTACTAATCAGGAACTACAGTAAGGCCTCTAGTAGCCACAAAGGCCTACAGTAGCCAACATACCACATCTGCTGATTTTACAAAAAAAATATAACAAATCTTCTACACTTGTCACTTGTGACTCCATTGGAATCTTCTTTAGATAATTACTTTTGATCCACTCAAATAAAAAAAAAAAAGATTTGACATGTCTTTCAGAAAATGCTTAAGATGGTTGATAAAGCAGCTTGAAGCATCAAATGATCAGCAAGTTTAGAAACAAACACAATCCAGATTCTCCTGATTCTAATTTACACTTCTTCCTTTCTGGAAGAACCCTAGATTAGCATGGGCAGTAAAGAATTTGGATACAGAGCTTTGCAGTAGATGACTAAGCACAATGGTACAAAATATTATTTCCTTGTGTATAAAAGACAAAAATGTGGAGTGTTATGGAAAACTATCTAACCTTGTAAGTCTCCTGCTACAAAATTACTAACACACTGCCTTTCCGGGGAGAGTGCAACCTATGGTTTTTTTCCCATTTAGATTTATAGTAACCTTGAAAGTGACATTAAATGACATAAATTCACATAGAATCATGGTAGTCAGTGGAGCACAGTAAACATGACCTGCTTGGGATGAAGTCAGTCAAAGATGAGATGCTTTTCCTGGATTGTACTGTTTTCCCATCAGCTCAACTTACACTGTGCCTGAAGAATGTGTACCAGCCAAGCACTCGACCTATGAGTTTAGTATGGATCTTCTAAAAAGATTTACCTTCTTTTTAAAGAAGAAAATACAAAAGTGTAAGTAGTCTGCTTGCAATCACCAAGGAAATACAGAATAATCACAGTTAACAAAGGGAGATGTAGCAATCACCACACATACTGAATTTCATGTTATCTAAGCCTATCATTTTCAATCTCTTGATGACAAATGACCACACCATTCTACTCATTCCCAGTCCAGTCTGAAGAGGCACTCATTGTGAGATTCAGACTTCAGTAATAAAAAGATCTTGGCTAAGCAATGTTTCCAATCCATTCAATTATTACACTCAATTTTTTCATAAGTGCATAGAATACAGTATAAAAAAAAAAAGTCTTCCAATACCCTCTGCAAATCCATGAGGTAGTAAAGCACAACTACTGTTTTAACACCATTCAAAACATAAACACTGCAGGAATTATGTACCTTCTGGGTAGAGGCACTAAAAAAAAAGAAGTAAAACGTGAAACAAACTTTTTCTTAAGGAATTCCTAGGCAGTGACAGGAAACAACTGTATTTTCCTTACCCAAATCAGAGCTAAGATTAGAATGGAAATGGGAGAGATGAGCTCCAAAGTTAGAAGTTTTGCTGTCAATGCAAGACACCATTTGGCAGTATCCTCTTGCTCTCTGGATTCTGACTAATATGTTTTGAATGAGATAAAAGCTCCTGCATTAGCATTCAGTTCAACCAACAAGAGCAATTGACTATAGAATGGAATTGCTTTGCCAATGGCATCTTGCACATAAGCTGACTAAAACCGCAAATCTCCGTGCCAGAGGAAATTTTGAAATTTCCATTGCTTTTTTATATATTGCATTTATTCTATCAAATAATGGCCAAATAATTCCAAATTGGAAAACTTAATCTCATTCATAGAACTGAGCTGAAACACTAGGTTTTTAGTCAGCAGAACATTGGGCTGTTTTCTTTGTGGTGATGTTCAGCTGGCTGGGACTTGAGGCAGGTGAGCCTGATGTTCCCTTTCACACTATAGTTGAAATCCCTTGTGGGATGAGTTGACATCTGCCATAATTTATTCACCTCATTTAACTCCTGCAGGCCATTACGCAGCTTTATCTTACAGAGTCAAAAAAACATCAAAGATATAGTATTTTTGCCAAGATTTTTGCCAAGAATAAATTTAATAAAATGTGAGTTTGATCTACCCTCCTAGAAGGTGATTTCAAGCGCCACAAAAGTGATTTCTTTTTAATATACAAAAAAAAAAAAAAATTCTGAATAATCAAAAACCTGAACTTTAGATCAAACTCAAAAATTAAACACATCTTGTTTGAATAAAACAGGGACATTTATCATGGGAAGCTTTATCTTTGTAAAAATTGCACTTTTTGGTGAAGAAGTATTTGACCTTAATTTTGATTAGCTCAAATGATTGTGACTCAGCAAAAACATGGTAAAATGGGGAGTTACATACTGCTGTGCTAATTATTACCACAAAAACTTCAGAGTATTTGCTGCATCTTTATTAAATAATTCCTATACTTGAATAAGACAGGAATCTTGATTTCTTTAAAAAGGCTTTACTGTTCAAGATTGCAATGGAAATATAAACCCTACCTGCTTAAAAATAGGAGTTGAAGACACATTATAAATGGCCTTAAAGAAGCTGAAAATGTATATCTGGGGGTTGGGCCAGGCCTGAACAGGGAGGATGACACCATCTCAGCAACAGTTTTGAGATAAACTAATGTCTAACCCAAATTTATAAATTCCTTTTTCTCCTGAGACATTTCTTCCAGTAAAACTGTTCTCTAGGTACTCCAAATTTCTGTAACAACTAGAAAAAATCAGAAAAAAGTTTTACACTAGGATAAAGTGGCTACACATGATTCTTAACAAATTCAACACTTGTTATAGCCTTGGACAAGAAGGAAGCATGTAAAGAAAATGAACCACTTGTCCAGGCTGGTAGCGCACAAGAGAAGACCTGCAAGCCATGGAAGGCTTGTCTGAACAGGTACTCTTTCTCAAGGGGTGGGCAAAAGGAAAGAAAAGAACCAAACAAACAGAAAAGGATAAAACAGTGCAGGAATGTAAGGGATAAGATCCAGCAGGGTAGAGATATTTGGACTTAAACCTAAAAAGCATTCTGTGACGAGGAACTCGAGATGGGGCAGGGACAAGGGAGAAAATAGGTTTTGCCATTTTGGTTTATTAGGTTTATTTTATCTGTGCTTCAAATAAAATATAGCCATGGAGAAACCAGCTAGGCATTTGCTAAATAGTTTGAAAGTGCTGATAATGATGACCAGTGTATCTTACTGCACAAAAGCTCATTTATTTGACTTGACTGGGACTGATTCCAGAGCTAACCCAAACTCTTACTCTTCAGATTCTCCAGAGGAGGGCATTATCAAGAGGACAAAATGCTCATGCCAGAGCAGCTCAAGAAAAGGGTGACTGGAGGAGAGTCAGCATAGATCATGTGGGAAGGAGGCCAAATGCACCACGCCCCACCTTGCACAAACCATCCAGGCAGTCTGTGCCCAACACTGAGCCAAAGAGGCAAAGAATAAAAGAGAATCATGAACTAAAGAGTTCAATGGGAGATTCAATGTGATGTGTGGAAGTGCTCAGCAAGGAGGTTGGGATTGGCACTTGGGGCTGAGCATCAGAGCCATCACACCCTGCTGAGCTCCAGCTCAGCACAGGACTGAAGGGAGCAGGCAACACCCCAGGGCTCTGCAGCCTCTGCTCAAAGCTGCCAGCATGGAAAGGAACTGAGCACACTACAAGGAACCTGCAGATTGGAAGAAAAAAAGAAAACACATGGGAAAAAAAAATAATCCTGAGCATGTGGGATGTAAGGAAATGTATGGTTGACAGGTTTTTTAGTCTCTCTTCCAGGGATCAAAATTACTTCAGAGACTTGCTACAAAGGGAAGTTCCTTAAAAGTGGAAGCAAGTGGCCAGACTGAGAAGAAAAGGAGAAAAGCAGAGATTATAAAGTAAACAAAACAGAAACTCAAGTATATCATCTGTCTTTGGTTTTAACTCCTTTCCTGAGAAATAAACTTCAAATTATCAAACATGAATAATGAAACAGAAGTCACAAAAGAGTGACTGAATTCAGAAGTGGTCTTCAAGGTTAGATTACAACTCTTCGTCTTACAATAAAATAAAACTACCATTAGTTTCTATAAAGTATTTTTAAACTGCAAATCACTTTTTTTTTTTTACAAAAAGAAATGCATTTGCAGTAAGAGTTAACACAGTTTTGAACATAAGAAACAGCAAACAGTTTAGCACTGATTTTTAGCACTTATGGTTGACTGCAAAAGCTAAAGGACAGTATTTTTAAAAGCAGAATGTATTTCTTAAGTCACAAAGTCTTCATTGGATTTGCAGATGGGGACCTCTATTGGTATAAAATAATTACTATAAAAATGACACCTGGAAACAGACCCATTGGCTCCCACAAAAATCACAATGGCCAAAATCTCATTTTCATTACACCAACCTTAACATATACCTTTTTCAATTAAAATTGCAGGAATTAGCCCAATCAAATGCAATTAATATAAGAATTTGGTCCAATTGTGAAAGACATCAAGTATTCTTATGAAAAAAAAGCTACAAAGAAGAACTAATACACTTTGAAGTGAACCTTCTCATACTCCTGCCTGGGGCCCCTCTGTGCATGTGCCTTGTGTGTATTTTTACTCCAGCCCCCATGTAACCACGCAGCATTCTGCCTTTGGACTGACATCTCTCTGTGCTGGGCAGGATTTTCAATCCTTCATGACTATCTATTTGTCACTGCAGGTGAGTGGTAGCACTCAGGCTGATCCCCAGCCACTTTCACAGTTACTTATCTGTCTTTATGGATTCTTCCTGTGTGTCAAGTTGGTGCATAACAGCATTACTGTCAGGGTGACAAAATTGTCCCCAGAGTGTCACAAATGACTCCCTGGCCTTATGGCTGTGAGCAGGTAGTAACACATCGACTCTGCCTTCCTCAGCTCATCTTTCTCCAGCCCTGCCTGTTATTCTGCACACACGTTCCCCTCTACGGATGCAAACCTCAGCTAAGAATTCAGACAGTTCTAATTTCGGTGCTTTAAAATTACCAGCAAAAAAAGAGAGCAGTTTGCTTTCAGGGTGAAATATTTTTCTCTGAGAAGTCTGTTCATTTGCCTTATTAAATAATAGACTTTTGGGGGAAGAATGCGCCGCAGAATTCCTGATTTCTAAATATAGAAACCATGATTATAAATTCAAAATAGTGGCTAAAAATCTGCACACACTGATTTTTGCTGAATTCTATACGCTATTCATGCTCTTAATTTTTTGATGTGTTTTTCTGTCAACGAAAGCCTGGTGTTTTTTTCCTATAATTCTGTTGCATTTTTTATTTAATTGCATTCTGCACACAGTAACACCTTTTTTAAAATAATGTGTTCTCCAGTTTAACATTGGGTGTTTATCTGTGATAAATTTAAAATCTCATTTGACAAGTGCTGGTTTAAAACCCTTTTTCCCCCCCTCATAATGTAAAATCATTCCAGGGAGAAAAAAAAAAAGCATCAAGTTAAAACAATTTATATATTATTTGAAGAAGGCTGAAAATCTTGATAAATACAGAGAAAAAAAAAGCAGCAGCAGCAAAGCTTGCTCAATAATCTAAAACCTACTTAAGGGTCACATAGTACAATCTAAGATTTTGGTGATTCTTACATGAATCGTGGTTTATGAAAATAAGCTGCTTTAAGTCCACTGCACTCCAATTCTTCAAATCACCCTCAAGGTAACTGTTTCCAGACACTTACAGTGGACAGGACTCCATGAAGGAGTCCCTGTGTTTTTGTCCCTTCATCACCTTGCTACATCAGCTCATTTCTCCGTGCCTCAGTTTCCCCAGCTATGAACTGAAGATTGTTACACCAAATTTTCTTATAAAAATGCCAAAAAAACTGCAGAGTAGTGCAACTAGTCAACATTAAAAGTACACTGAGATAAAACAAAAGCTTTTTTTTTTTTTTTGCAAAGATAAACATTTAGAGAACGACCCAGGGTGTGTGTGTGTGAAATGCATGGTCAGGCAGTGCTGCCTTGAGGAATGCAGCTGGAGCAAGGGTACCTGACCCTCGCTGACACTGCCACAGCCGAGGACAGGAGTGCTCCCACAAACACGTGTTTGGCTGTCCCTGCACACCCTCCCCACCCCTCCGACCATTTGTCCTTCACCTGACAAACACTTATTGTCTGAGCTCTCAGATAGGTTCAATATGATTTCTGACACTGGAAAAACAAAGCTAAAAGCAATTTAGAAATACCTGCCCATGAAGTCAAAAGGCAAAATATCTAAAGCTTCTCCTGGAATCTCTGACCTCAGAGGCTGACATGGTTTGATGGGAAATTTAATGTAATAGTCTGAGAAAGCCAAAAGGCCTATTGTCAGCAATGAAGTCTGAAAGTTAGCAGAATTAATATAACTGTACAATGGAAGTGCCCTCGAGGGACAAGGCTGCAGAACCAGGGCAGAGGGAAAAATGACTTTTGAAGTCATTTCACTATGACATTCTGTCATCACCGCTAAACGGAAATAAAAAAATCATCTGAATCACCACATGCTTCAGTGTGTGTCCCTTCCTTATCTAATATAAAGTAATAACACTGACGTCCTGTGCCCCACCTAAGCTGGGAAGGGGCTCTGCAGGGACTTCAGGAGCTCCATTTTGAATTGCTAAATGCAATAAGAATAAATGCAAGTGGGAGTCTGTTTAGCAGAGAATGATGTCTGGTCTGTAGCCCATCAAAGCCCAATAAATCTCAATGCTTCAACAAGAGATGAAAATGGTTATCTCATCATTTCAGTGCCAGGGTGAAATTTTCTCTGAGCCAGAGTATTTTTACAGATGATTTATGTCTGGGAAGGGTAGTTGTTTAACAAAATGGCAGATAATGATAAATAGAAAGCAAATAGAAACAGCAGCAAGGGAGTGGTTCTTAGTTGCAGCAGCAGAATAAACAATATACTTACATAAAGTATATGTCACATATAAGTGCCATTATTCTAAATCCTATGAGTTATATGTTACTTGGAACATCACATAAAAGAGCTGGTAATATGATTTACAGGATAGGAAATTTAACATGTATGCAAGGCAAATCAGTATCAAAATTCTTCTTTCTGTTACATTTCTCTTAATCCCACTTCACTGAAATTACTCTGGATTTACAACTGTATAATAAACAAGAAGTGTCTATGTGTTCACTGGATTTAATATGTTATTATATTAAAAGGAGAAGTATCAGAAGATGTGCTAATTTTGATGTTGTTACAAATTTATTTTTAACCACAGTAATTATATTGTCTGTGGGCTAAAATACAAATACTGTTACAGAAAAAGGAAAGGCTGATACACACACTATCCGGACATGTTTTTAATAAAGTCATCTGAAAACAAAACTTTTTTTCTCTTATGATCTGGGTTTGGATGACATGATAAAACAAATATTCATGGAGTTAATGATGAGAAGAAAATGCAGCACAAAGCAAACTGCCTGTTTGAGTTTTTTGAATTAGAGGTACTGCAAACAATGTCAAATTGGAGACGGAGATTTGAGGTCAGGGTGCTCGGTTTCAGTTTCTTTTTCTTTTTCTGCATTTTTCCTGTGGCTGCACACAAAGGAAAAAAAAAATCTAATTACAGTTTTAAATGCCCAAAATGCCATGTCCACCAAAAGCCCGATGCTCATTAGTACTAGTAATTAACTTTACAACTGTCAACACAAACACCACACAGGCTGACAGATAGATAGTAGCTCTGAGGGTGCTAATAAATCCGGAAATAACAACTTGACACGCAGATGCACAAAAGGATGCAGGTGATAAAGAAATGTTGACATCAAATCTAATTATCTTCGAAACGGCCAAGTACTGCACAATCCCCAGTAATGCACTGTTATTGCTGGTGATGAGCCCCACTGGAACAGCTCTTAACCACAGCCTACAACAGAGCTTTTACAGCCCCTTGTCATATCTAGTGAGGACAATATCAAAAAGGAAATTATGAGTGTCATGACCCCTCCAAGTCAAAAATCTAGTGATGAATATAGGCTCAGCAAGGCATAGCAGATTACCCCCTTACGAGTTTTAAAGCCAGGATGATATATGACATTTTTATCAGGCACTTTCTCAGGAATGTCACCAAGAGGGAAAATAAAGGCCCTGAAAAGAGACGACTAGGTGAATTATGCAACTGTAATTGCCGATCATAACCTGATATGAGCTGAAATTGCTCTGTTTTCATATTGAGATAGCATAAAATAATCGGGAAATGCAATGGCTTCTTAATGTGGCCTAGATGAGTCTAATATTCTGATCATTTTTCACTCAGCTGCTAGGTAAATAGTGCTTCTTTAACACAACCACCGTGGCCCAGGGCAATCTGGGGGCCCAATTTTACACTTGAATTGAGAAAATATGTGTAAACTACAATTTTTCATATTTTCTGCATACATAAGAAGATGAAACATCTTTATCATGTGTATTGTCTGGCTGAGCTTATACAAAATATTAGTTTATCTCTCCTACTTTGGTTTATTCCATAAGCAAAACACATAGATCTAAAGGACAGGCAATATTCTATATACAAAATAGGTCCATCTTTTATGCAGCCTCGTATGAAGAATTCTACCATTTTGTTTTTGAAAAGCTGGCAATTAGCAAGTGTAGATTTTGCAAAATAAAATAAAATATTCTAAAATGCTCACACTTTTCTGCAAATTGGTGTTTTAAAAAAAAAGGAAAATAACAGGCCATAGAAATATTAATCTCTACAACATGAGATACTACTTTAAACAATAACCTCTAGGAGAAAAGGAAGGTGAAGGGCATTTCTTTATTACCATGCTATAAGATAAATTTATTTTATCATAAATCTGCTGCATTAAGGGGTTCATAAAACAGATTTGCTTAAAAAACAAATCTGAGTTAAAATAAAAAACCCTCAAATCAACCACAAAACCCAATGAAACAAAAAGCATGCTACTACCCATTCTCAGATAATAATCAGCAATAATACCTGGGGCAGAAAGGTCATAAACCATACTTCCAAGACAGGAATAATTCATTGTACTACTATGTGTTTAAGAATTAGTTTGATAGAGTCACTATCTAGACTGTGAGATATTGTCTATCAATCTGACCTTCTAAAAATGAGCCCACAGACTCCCACTTAGATCAAAACCTCTGCTTTTATGATAAGCAATGTCTTTCTTACGATGAATTTTAGGACCAGACTTATGATGAGTGCAGCACTGTTTGCAAAATATGAAAGTGAAGCAATACAAACTCTTAAATAATTAGTTTTTTAAATTTCTGGACATATTTTTCCTGCAAAGGAACTGAAAAAAGCAAACTCGTTTTGCTTTTCGCTTGCTTGCTTGAGTCAGTTCATAAATAAACAGGTCCAAAGGAGGTTAAAAGATTGAAATTTCTTTGTTAGCATTTATGTTATCTGTTATTTCCTTAGTTCCTATATATCCACCTTATCAAGGTGCTCCAACACTAATTGCAAAGCAGCACTGACTAGCAGCAATAACCAGCACTTGGAAAAATCCCGTGTGATGCTGGTGACTGCAGATAAGAGCCCCTTAACAAACTTGGCTATATCTGCATCAACTTACTTCCTACTCCCTTCCACATTTTATGTTTCCTAGAGGCTGATATTTTGTACTAAATATCATAGCAAAGTGATACCTCACTCTACAGAGAGGCTTCAAGCACAGATGATTTCCAGAGGCTTGAGGGTGTGGGATATACGGAACTGAAAATAACACTGAACACTGTGATACTTCAGTAATCACACAAGTCTTTGTAAAATATTTGACTGGAAACCAGAAGAGGATTGAAATATAGTTCCTAGCAATTAATACTGTGTGATCCTAAATGTAGAGTTGTTCAGATCTCAAAAGAATTTAAAACTGTAGACCCATCCATATTTATTACATTACCACTAACCCTATTATGAACAGTCTTTATGTAATTAACATACCAGCAGGGAATTTAAGAGGTACTTGGCATTAATTTTCAATCCCTATTCTCCATGAATTTGGTACTCAATTGTAGTGATAAATAGAAGACACATGGCTATGATTACGCATTTTCTGTAACGATTATGCAGCACAGTAGAAAAGACCTCATAATGCAGCACAGGCTCACAGTTAGCAAGAAAACCCATTTACTGCTGGATTTTCATTCTCTTCCAGTAATTCAGAAAGTCAAGCGACCACTTTCCATTTTTTTTCTTTTTTCACAGGACCTGTTTAGAGAAGACTTTTCCCACAGTCACTGGCACTTGGCAGAAAAATAACTTGCAGCCTTCACCATTCCCTCCTGAAGCCAGCCCTGCTGAAGGTGTCTTTATTCCATCTCCCTGTCTCTGTATCCCCCTTCCGGAGAGCGGGCGCAGGGGCTGCAGCCACTGTTGCTAAGCAACTCAGCCACAGCACTGCATCACCAAGTACAGATTGCTCCCATCATTTTCAGCCTCACAAATTTGGGAGCTGGTATAATAATAGGAAGTAGTATGGATAACAAAACCATTATCCATAGACCGGTAAGTTAGCAGATGGATCATAAGAGCTAAAAAAAAGAAAAAAAAACCTACTGTGACAAGAACACTGAACAATTATTGGCAATATTATTTTCACCTTTTTTAAAAAATCATTACAGCCTTCACAAAGAAGTTTACATACTATGTATGAATGCAAAAGTATTTTTGAATCATGATGACTTTTTGTGGGTCTTTCTGTGCAGGAGAACACCACAATATTGGTGCTGCTGAAAGCTAGCACAGGATCTATTAGTAATCAAATTTCAGCCCAGATTTTATGGTTAGTCTAACCGAGTTAATTTCTCTAATGTTAGCAATTCATGGAAGAGGTCTCTTGTGGCAGCACAAACCTGGGATCCACAGCAGCTGTCAGAAGAGACTCTAAGGAATTCCTTATTAGCCAGAATGCAACCAGGCAGAAAACTCATTACACAGTGCTAAATATACTTAATCACATCTATTAGAGAAAAATGAACTTGATAATTACAACAAATAACTAAAGAGCAAAAAGTGTTCATGGAAAAACCCACACCAGGATGTGTAAGAAGAGGGGCTGCATACTGACTGTGTGGGAGAAAGCCTCACTGAAACTCTTCTGATTTTGATGGAAAACAATTACACCACAATGTACAAATGATTTAGGCTCCCCTTGTAAGTGAAGCATTTACATTTAACAGCTTACATAAATGTAACATAATAAGTAAATTAATTGCTTAGATTTTAAAAATTAATTTGGAAAGCTCTTCTGAGACTTGAGACAACAACATCTCAACATGCTTTTTTGGGGAAAGGAAGTCTGCCACAGACGTTCACCACAAAAATGGAAATTTCACAATAGCTGGTACTTCACTGCAGTGCATAATACAAGCACTCAAAGTCTTTCCTTGTTCTACAGCCTTTATTTTGCTTCAAATGAGATTGGACTGTGGGGTGATGTGGTCCGCAATTCTGCCCATCAAGCTATCTGTATTTTAAAACTGACAGTTTTAAACTAAAGCTATCAGATTATGACCTCACGACGTAATCAGAGGCTGAAGTCAAACATAAGCATCACATATCATACACAGGCACTCCAAGCAGACCTGGATACCATCTGCCAAAACCTCCCTTGCTCTGTCATCCAGAAGAATCCAAAGTCTGTCTTACTTTTATTTGCACTTGCCTAGTCAGTGCACATGAAGTATGGGCACTCTAAAATTGCAGCAATTGCAAATCCTGATGCACAGACATGTGGAGAACACAACAGAGCAGTGACTACAGCTTCATATCTTTAGAACAAGCCTAATGCCCAGACTTCTGTCACTTCATACCAAATTCCTCTCACATCTTATGAAAAGCAGTTAACCTTTAAGCAGATCCATGAACTTGGAGTCTTTTTGAGCCCAAACTTTATTTAAAATTCTTTCCCAACTATATATATCCTTAATTCAACATCATTGAAATAAAGAAATCAGGCATATTGAAATCATCAAATAAAATCTGAGAAGGGATACTCCAAGGTTTTCATGTAATTTTGACTTTATTGGAAGAGGACAGCTAAGTAATGCATGAAGCAAGCCCATCTGGGTTTTCTTTTTCTATTCAGCCATAGAACATTTTCTTCTTTATTTCTATGAAATACCATTAAAACATTGGATAGCATCTAGCAAAAATAAGACAAATTCTTCACAGTTGTATCCAAATAAAGAGAGAATGCAATGGCCAGAGAAAGTCCTTACCTAAAGGCTGTCAAAAGACATAGAAAACCTCAACACTTTGCAAGCCAAAGTGAGGGACCCAGGTAAGTCCCAAGTGAAAGGTCTACACTGCCAGCTTCCTCTCTTCACCTCATTCCTTTCCTCCAGCTGTCATGAAGAGAGGCAAGAAACTGCAGAATTCTATTTCCTAGGAACATAACTTAAAATGGTGGAAATTAGGAAACAGGATTTGATTCATTGTGTGGCCCAACAGCAGTGAAAGATCCAACGTCTGCATGACAGTAAATGAGGAGCAGATGGACAAGACTTTGAACGGATGCAAGAAAAAAATTTTACTGCTCCCTTGCACTTGTTTTCCTTTGTTTTAGCTGATTCTACCTTCTCTTGGTCATGTCTGCTGTCTCTGTATCATGTCAGAACCATATTTTAGAACTAAAACACGGCAGTAGCCACAAAGCCCAGGCAGTAGCCACTTCTCAGAAGTTAAGGACCATATATACACCATTTTTAAACATGCTCCTTCCAATGAGTTACACTTAGAGACTGATGTTATTTAAAGGAAAAATGTAAAAGATATTCTAGAAGAGTCTAAAAATTGAACATTTTCTTTCTTCCAGTGAAAATATATCATCCCATATATACATGAATACAGTACTTGGCTTAGCTGGGTTTAGTAAAACACAATGAAATTTTGAGGGGTGCCAGAAACTCTGAAAATTTTTTTGGTTCTAAAGTTTACAGATCAGACAATGCTCTTATGGAAAGAAGCAACTGAGCCTTGCAAAAGTAGATTTCATAAAGTCTATTATTTAGCCTATAGATCTAAAGAGTGAACCTTACTACAGAGAATGTGAAGTATTCCTCTGTGTGAACAAAGGTATCACAGAACTCATATAATTGCTTCCTCAGTTCTGTACATCTATTAAATAATCTGTTTTTCTTTGTAGTAACTGAAATTCTAATTTTAGGTTGTCAGTCATAACTTAGTATATACATCACACCATGCTGAAATCAGAATTAATAGACACACATCTGAATTAAATTACAGGCACAGAATGGTACATGAATTTTTAAGTTATTTTTACAAATTTCTACTGCATTTCAACAGATTTAACTTCCACTTAGTTATGCCAATACAATAAATGTCCAGTAAGTTTGAGATGTGGAAAAACAGTTTTTGCCTTCAATCATCCTCTCTCCACTCTTTCTCTATGCTTTCAAAACTAGGCACAGTTCACACTGGATTGCTGAATTAGGTGAACCTTTCACCTGAATTTTCATAGCAGTTTCTACAATCTTATGACTGAGATACTCCTTACCCTAGAAGGTTAAGTTGGCAACACAAATATAACATTAACTGATATGAACTGAAAGAGAGCTATGGTAGCAGTGGTAAGACAGAAAAATGAAATAAGCAAGTTTTAAAGGGCATAAAAGGCCATGATCTTTCTTTATGTATACAGAAAATGGCTACAACCACATCAGAATTTTGTTCAAAAAGTAGAAACTACTGATTGCTCCTTTTAGAATATCAGCCTTCCTGTCCAAGGTTAGGAGTCTGGACAATAAAATTGTCCAAATTTAACTGTCCAATTGTTTGGACAATAAAATTCTGTAACATTTCTCATTTACACAAGTATGAACTCTGAGCATAGACAATCCAAAAGTATAATTGTGCATTGCAGTGACAAAAAAGGTGGTGCAATATTCTTTTATAACAATCATGTTCAGGAAGGCTAAACACAATGAGAACATCACCAGAATGTCAGAATTCTGCTCTTAGTGTTTTGGGGATAAAGGTACATTGCAATCTTTCCTATCCTGACATTCAGTAAATAATAATAGGGCTTCCTCACTTAAAACAGAAAATGTATCCAATTTATTATAAAAGTTCATTAGCATTTACTGAGAATTGAAATTATTGAAATGGAAAGCTTGCTTTAGAATTAGTGTGTTAATACTATATGAACTGCAGATATCTCCTTTTAAATCCAGATAATTATTGCAGGGATATAAATTCCCTTTCTTATTTAATTCTCTGTTGAGGGCCTTATAGATTTTTTTTTTTTTCCAGGGAAGTTTTTTCCATTGTGAATACAGAAAAAAAGAAATCTGTGGAGATGTTTACAGAGCAAGTTTATGTTGAGAATAAAGAGCAGTTTGAAAGCCAAGAGAGAGTGAGGAGCAGTGACAAACACAAGAACAGAGGAATCATTCCCTTTGCAGTCATCATGGACAGTCCAAGGATGCCACAGGCACAAACTTTTCCTAAGCAAAGAATGTTGTGATAGCATCAAAGGCAAAAAATCTGATTTAAATGGCTAAAACAGAGCTTTGTTGTTACAAAGTGTGGAAAATCTCTTCGCTCCAGATGTTCCTAACTTGGCTACGAAGCTTTCCTTTGTTTTTTTCCTATTTTCCAACACAGGGTTGCACCAAACACCCTTGAAAAATATGGAAGAGTTAGGAACAACACTGCCAAGCAGAGCAAGCAGAAGCAGCACAGTGTGGTGGCAGCTGCAGCAGCACGGGGCTGGCAGGGGATGCAGCACATGGCTGGCACTTAGCAAACAACAGAGACAACCACTCCAGACCAGGGATGGGGGATCTCTCCGTGGGGCTCCACCACAAGAAATGACAAGAAGAACTGTATCCATGACTTTCTCTAATGTTCATAACTCAAAACCTACGACCTTGATCACTTTAGCAGATGGTTTTGCTCTGCTGTAGTTGCAATTAAACAGAGTGTGCCAAAGCGAAGAGCAAATTACCCATGCTATCTATCCCAGTTAAAAAAATCTGCAGTCTTCCAGTATCTAGTGGGACAATATCCAAATTTTTCAGCCCCAGCCCATGCTGGATTGCCATTATATTTTATGTCAGTCAGTACTTCAGAGAGTCCAAGACCCTTGGCATATGTTCTTAGTTAACAAAATGGAAAATTAAACTTTGTAGCAACCCCCTGCCACTCCCAAAATAAAAGAAAAATTCTATTTACATCAATGAGCAGGAAGTCTGATCTTCCTGTGCCAGCCAAAAAGCCTGCAATATAAGGACATTTGGCTGAAGAAAGGAATTTAAAGTAAGCAAACTGGCCTAAACTCACAATCCTGCATTTCAGGTGCTGAGGAATATTCATAAGGAATATGAATTTTAAAATAACCTCTGATATTGACAAGCAGAAGTTTATTACTTTTACAGCGCTTTTATGCCTGTTCAAAAATGAGCTGAATTTTTGAACACATTATTCTCATGGAAGAAGTGCTCCTGAATTTCTTCAACACACAAAAAATACCACAATCATAAACCCAGTATATGCACAAAAAAATGTATTGCAACGAAACAGGAGGAGGTACCTTAAGACTGTGGCATTTTCCCTAATTAATGACTGTGTATAAGATCTCATGAAGTCTGAGGGACTGAACAAGACAATGTCTGAATATGAGACCCAGTCTTTGGTTCCCAGCTACCAGAACAAACTTTTCTCTGGGCACACTGAAAAGGAATCATGAGCAGCATCTGCTCCTTGGTTCTCCAGCACTGATGGATTTGTAATACCAATGTACAGTAGTTTTTACAAATTAAATGCATGAAAACTGCAATGAGTAGACTGAAAAAAATGATATTTGAGAGTAGATCTGAATATGAAGAAGAGATGTAGATAAACTACCTCGCTGGCAAACTCATGTTCGGTTTTTTACAGTCCAGATGGTACGGGGCAAACGAAAAGAGGGCATTTATGTCAGAGCCTGTACAACAGGAACAAGGATGCTGATATGGTTTCTTTTTTATATAGAGCTGGGTAAAGAGATCAGAGCACACTGGAACGTTAGCCAAAACAAGTTATCCAGCTGCACTGTGTTTCATCACATATCAATTTTTACTGAAAGAAACCCATACAAATTTAATCAGTTCTTCATATGGTAATATTTAACATTTTTTCCCAAGTTGTTTGATATTATTGTTTTAAAAGTTCCTTTTCCCCTGTCCTCGAAACACGATGTGTGATAGTGGTGAACACAGGAAAAACATCTATCCCTGGCAAGACTGAAAGCCTCATTTACAGTAGACTCAGTAATAAATGCACTGGCGTCTGTGTCAATTGACTGTCTCAATGAAGAACAGGTCACCATGGGGAACAGCACAGCAGCCTCTACATCTGAACTCCCACATCCCCATCCCATGCATGTTTGTAGCATCAGTAGAAATTAAATTACCCTAATAAACCTTTCTGCCTCCCCCCCCCCCAAGAAACAGGATTATTTTCCTGATATCATAAACCACATGGGTTTTCCTTCTTTTTTTTTTTTTTTTTTTTTTTTGGAAGGCTATCATATAGCATTTGTATAGCACTTTTAATTATTTGAAAATATATAATAGAGTGGAGACATGGATCCCACTTATATAAATGCCTATTAAAAGGCCATTTATTCTCTCAGTAACCATAAAACGTAAAACACCTCTTAAAAGAATATAATTCCTTTGTTTCTAAGCCAAACACATATAATAAGACAGCTTGCTCCTTTTAAGTAAATAAAAATGATTTGTATTAAATAAAATGAAATATTGTACGCACTATATAATTTAACAATAAGACACATCAAAGTATGCATTACTGCAAGCTAACCCATGCCTCAGAGGTGTTGCAAGCCAAATTCTTTAAAGGATCCAAGAAACATGTTGTTACAGAAAAGCAAAAACCACAGCGCGTCATAAACTATTGGTCAGATGAGATGTAAAACCAAGTTCCCAACCATTTGTGGTCACTAAAATCCCCTGGCAATTACTGTGCCCTTAGAATGTTGATTTTGCCCAAACTGGAATGTTTTTAATGCACAAGTTTTATGGTCTATTCCTAATTTCTGCAGGGAGAAGTCCCCCCCCCCCCCATCTGCTCTGCACTCTGGGTGCAGTGTCCAGTCCTCAAATGGTTGCAAGGACTGTCTTGCATGTGAACACACTTATCTGGATCTCTACTTGCTCTCAGTTACTGCCCACTAAAATGGGTGAAACTAATGGGATTTCTTGGAGGTACTTGATGGTGACATTTGATCCATAGTTTGTAACACAATTTCAAATCCCTCAACTATAATATAAGTATAAATAACGTGATTATGCTGTATATAATTCCAAATAAGATGATTCAAAAAACTGTTTATTATTGAGAATACACTAAATCCCTTGATAGAACAAAAATTATTTTTAAAAACACAGCAAAAATAACCATCACAGAAAAACTTACTGTTTGTATCAGTTTCATATGGATTTACACCACCACAGTGCATCCATATTCCCCATATAGGAACTGCTCTGTAGTTTTGGTTGCTCTATTTTAAAAAACTTTTCAGTGGAAGCACTGTAAGCTGAATCAGAAAGCTGATGAGTCAGTTCAGTTCACTGAAAAGGAGTTTCCTCTCCAAGAGAAACATTAACATGTAGTGTAGCTTAGGTTCTAGCTGTGCCAACTGTCTTGTAGCAAAGAAAACACCTCTGTCTCTAGCAATAGCAGTAATTTCTTTTAAAAAAAACACACCACACAGCAAGGAAATGGACTGTAATCCTACTGATTTATATCACCTGGGAAGAGTGAATGGTGGCCTGAAGTGACATGTGAATCAAAAGTTCAGTTGAGTTATGAGTTAAGAGAACAAACACTGGCACTATTCCATAAAGAGAAACCTCCCCAAACAGGACAAAACTAAAGACCTTCTACTGCACCTGAAGCCTTCAGTACTGCCTAACCAGCTGAGACAGTGGGGTCACACCACTCCACAGCTATGGAGCTGCTGATCCTGAGGAGATCAGTTGTTGGGACATCAGCCCTGTGGTCCCAAAGTGCACCAAGAAGGAGCTGTGAGCTCAGGCAGAGGTGCTGGAGATGGGAGAGTCCCTGCTCCTCACAACAGCCGCACGTTCCACCCACGAAACATCCCACTAACAACCACAACCATTTATTCTGTGGTGCTTGAAAAGCTTTTTAATAATAAAACAACCCTAACTGCAAAGTCATGAAGCATGGGGGAGTTTTTCCGAGTAACTGTGACCCCAAAACATTCTACTTTATTGATCAAAATACAGCAGGTGAGTAGGAAAACCAGACACCAGCCTATCATCCTTTTCATTCTATTGTTACAGAAACAGCAGAAAACACATTAATGCATTTCAAACATTTCTATCAAAAATCCATATTAAATAATAAATTTGAGGTGGTTTTTTTCATACTGTAATGTCAACAAAAAATGTTTGTGCTTATGAAATTCTTTCTTGTAATGTTAATTAATAGTTCTCAACTTTTGCTGCTATCTTGCAAATTAACCTGCACCTGCAGTTTCCTGTGGCTGTAGACTTCACCACCAAAAGTCATATGGTGCTACAATAATATTTAATAAACACTTTTTTATTAATCTGTCTTCCATCCACAGTATTATTACAGTCAATAAATGTTACAACAACATTATTATGTGGCCTAAAAATTGTTATTAATTTGCATTTGATCGACTCCATGTGTCCACAAGCCTTAGAGGACTGCTAAGTGCCTCTAGCACAGAGCTGAAGCTCTTCTGAAGCAGATTCACACCCATTCAAAAACAAAAGGCTATGCCCATTGAACAAACAGCAGCCAAATCCTCCTTAATTTCATTGCTCTAGGCGTGCTGGTGAACTATTCACACTGATTGGCATCGTTCAGTTTTCAATAAAGGATTTGCTGAAGTGACAGATACTTGTGGAAATCAACTGACAACAGATTTGCTATGTCAGTAATTAAGTATGTAAAGCTACAGATGTTGAACAATAGTGCCTTCCACCAAGATGTATGCCATAGTACCAAAAAAGTAACCTGGCATCTGGTTTCTTTATTTAAGTACTTTTCTTAGGGTTTGGATCTTAATTTTTTACAGTTGACAGCAACGTTATTTGAGCCAGTCAGTGGCATCTGGTTGCTGGGGGGGTGGAAAATAAGGAAAAAAAAAGGGAAAAAAAAGCAGCTCTGTGCACTTTAATTAATTGTGGAGAGATTACATGGTCTTCCAACCGTGTAGTTTGTCATCAGAGCACATTACAGATTTATATTAGATGTTTCTCCACAGTGTCAAGAATAATTAAAAAGGGATAGGAAATGATGCCAGCTAGCAATGCTTTACATCAGCAGTGAAAGTTTTATATTTATTACAGCCAAATAATTTTAAAAGAAGATGTCAATTTTGTAGTTACACTGTGCAAGGAATAAATATTAGGTGGGTAAAGCAGCCAATACATTTCAGCTGCTTGAATAATGAGAGGTTCATGTTTAATCTATCAGACCTACCAGAATTGGTGTGACATGTCAGTTATTAATGAAGCAGCATCCCCTTTTCTCATAAAAACATCCTCTCAATACAATAACTAACATATGTTTTTCTTTTCTTCCTAAAAGGAGCTTTGCCCAATTCCTCCTTTTGATTCATGTAAGAACAGACATGCCAACTGTACACAAATTCTTTTGCTCAATTAATTTGCAATACCTTTGGTCTTGGGCTGTGCTAATAGAACAGTGCTTATGTGTACTCAAGCTCTCAAATTCACTCATCATAAAGGGCCACATTTCTCTCCTCCCCTGTGCACAGACTCCTTTGTACTTGCAGATGAGAGAAGCTTATGGACCTGAAGGCAGTTTGCAGCCTAAGGAACAATCTCTACCCAAACACTACAGGTTTCATTTCTGTCCTCATATACACTCATTCACAAACTGCATTTCCCAAATCCCCTCAATATATTTGTATTTATTTCATGCAGTTTTACTAATGGAGTTTCTGCTGCTTTAAGCACTCTTTAATAACAAACCAGTGCAAACAAGTAGCTTCCTTCTGCTATGAAACAGCTTTCAACCTCTGAGCTCAAATGGAGATTTTCTGTCGCATATCAATGCTAAAATGAATTACTAAAAACAGCTGTAAATTTTCCCCTTTACCCTTGTTCTCTTGTTTTTTTCTGAAGCACAATGAGAAAATAACTTCAGAGAAATTAGTACACATAATGGTGATCAAGTGACTTGGCCCTTGCTGTTGTTTTTGCTGAGCCCAAAAGAGGAAACAAGCTTTCATGAGTACAATGGCAGCTTTCCCATTCAGCTCATGTCTTTCATTGAGTTACATTTTATACAGGTAAAAATGCAAGAATTCACATCCTACATCTACAGCACCACCCAATTACAGTCAGAGCTCAGGAATCAAAGAGCTGACCTGGAGGAGGATGGAGCATCTCTCCATACAAGGTGGGCAGTGAGCCTCAGCAGAGAGAGCTCTGGACTCAGATTCCCAAGAGAGTGATGCTTCTCCTTGGCATGCCCAGGAACTCACTAGTTGGCTCTTTCCTTTATGGTTGTGACAACAGAAAAGGCCATTCATTTAATTTCATTTCAGACACTTGGGCATCTCTTCATCACCATACATTACTACCCCAATTAGACATGAAGTTCTATATGTTATTATAATGTGCATAGATTTTGAAAAAATACAGTTTTCATTCTTTAATTGCTCTGACTTCATTTGAGATGTTTAACCATGCAATACAGCATTGCTGGGTGAAGATACCACACAACTTCTCTGCTTACTGCAGCTGCTGTGCCATGGTTCAGAATTGTTCCCTAGCAATGGACACCAAACTACCTGCTTTTGCTTGGTTTTGTTTTCTGCTGAATGATTACTTCATTTACACTAGAAAACATGGCAATGACAATTCTGTAATGTTTTGTATCTATAATAAGACTATTTGAAAAATGCAACCAGTGTGCAATTTGCCTAAGTGGTGGTTCCCATTGCAAAGGTTTGCAATGGAAATTTCTATTTACTGCTGTTTTAAAGCACCTTTTAAAATTTGGTTTGTCCTGCACATTATCAAAACGTTTGGGAAATTACCTGTCTAGATGCCCTTCCTCTCCTTTTAATATGACCACAGCAGCAAACTGCTGCAGCTGCTCACAGAAGAAGCCCCCAAGAGAACCAATACCAGTCAGTGAGATCTCTTTCTTTGAAGCCAGACTATTGGCATTTTTTTTGGCACTCCCTTCTCCCTAAGAGATGAGGAAATATTCTGGGCAAAGTCAGGTAATGGCTGTGGGGAATTCTCAAGAGACTAGCTCTGATTATTTTTAGGCTGATAAGGAATTTGATTGGATTTGAAGAGAGAAGATGGGAAGAAACTGTTGGTCTTATCAAATAGGATCAGATTTATTTTAAGATTATTTGGAGCACTGAGAGATATAGTAAATAAAATATGAACACAAAAAAAAAAGGAGGAGGAAATTGTTCACAGTGACCTACTGTATTACATACTGCATTTCACTTAGCTGTTGTCTTGCAAGCATCAGTCAAAACAAAAAAAAAGTTCCAGCTTCTCTCACATTTCTCTATGTGACTACATGTGCCACTGACAATTCAAAGCCTTTTCAGTCTTCAGAGAATTAATAAACATATTCCAATTGATTTGAGAGGTGCTAAAGAAGCAAAGAGTAGACATTTTCCCTTGTGCCTAGATTCAAATGTCCTTTTATTTTGAAATAAAGAATAAGTTCTCTAATGTCAGTGCAACTCCTTTGTCATGAGAGACCACCTGATGAAAACCCACTTCTAAGAGGAAAAGATCAGCTGTTTACAATTGAAAAAGCTTTTGGTTCTGAATCAGTGTATGGCTCATGCCAATATAAATATCCAAATAGTACTTCCTGGAGAATTAAACCTGGACCTCAGAGTATCCTGAACTACAACTTCCAGCTCAGTAACAGTAATACATATAAAATTAATGCTTACATTCTGACTTACCATTTCAGATTCAGGGACTCAAATATCATGAATGTGCCTGGGAAAATACTCTCCCCATCATGTTACTTTGTCCTCTGAACCACTTTTCCCCTCCCTCTCTCTCCAGTTCAGTGACAGGCAGACAGCAAGGGCCATTAGTAGAGATATGACTGGTACAGTAGCTCCTGCATACTTTGATGATCTGCTTTGATCATCTTGCATCACATTCATTAGAGAACTTTTACCCTTTCCATTCTGTAGAGGGTGGATATCTCCATTAAAAGTCCTCTTCTCTGATTACCATCAATACTGGGGAATTCATGGGGTGCAATGTGGCATTCAGGTCTCAGCCACACAGAGATGACAATGTTCAAATTTAATGCTTTGATTGCATCAATATACAACTGCTTTATGGTCAAATCAATCCACTGATTAACAATATTTTATCATTGACTTGAAATTTTGCCCATGCAGAACACAAGCAAGCTATATTAATATTTGCTCTGATTTATCCTACCCTGATCAACACTCAGCTGTCACCTATTTTAACTACTGAATATTTAATAGCTAGTATTAAAATAAAAGGGCATTATCAAAGTTTTGGACATCTTCCAAAACATATTAATTTCTTCTGACACCCAACCAGCTTCTCTAAAAATATGCAGAAGCCATTACTTTGCATGAAATCAATGAAACAGATACAGCATAATCATGGATATTTCTTAAATTATTTCCCACAGCAATGGCTGCCTTATTCCCACCTGCCCTTTGCCTTTGTAAGGAGAATAATTTAGAAAAAAAAAAAAAAAAAGAATCATATCTTTAGGTTCCTAGTTGGGTTTATATTATATATAATGACATTAAGTAATTATTCCACTTCCATCCCACTCTGCTAAACATTAGCCTTAGATAAAGACTAATCATGATTTAAAACTACTTTTCTTTGGAGGGATATTTTGAGGAAGACACGTTGGGTGTGGAAACATTTCCAAACCACAGACATATTTAAAAGGGCCCTGTAAGAATGCCAACATAGTTTTCAGACTTAAAGTATTAAACACGTTGTAACTTGTGCTACAAAGGGATGGTGAATATTAGCAGGATGGTCAATGGGGTAAGAAACAAATCTTACAAATCTGCTTTCTTTTACACTTGTATGTTCTCTAAACAACAGATGAATTCATTTACAAAAATATTTACAACTTAATTTAGAGTGAAAATATCTAAATATAATCAATGTTGTTGACATTTTCACTGAAATGAAACAAATTAATCAAAGTATTTTAATTATAAAAATTAAACTCATTCATGCAACTGCCAAAAAAATGAGGTTTCTTAACTAAAACCATTACACCAGAAATTAAAAACCTCTTTCACACAGATGTTTCCCAGGAGTTAAAAACATGCCTGGGCTGGCTACTGCTACTGGATACCAAGTTTCTCAAAGCTAAGCTAAATCCACTGGACTTTAAGAAGAGTGTTTTTCATCTCTCTTCCAAGAAGTGGTTATTATGACAAATCAAGTAAAATACATTTTTAATAATGATAATGCATTATATATTATCAGAGATCTTCACCAAGACCACTTGTTCTTGATAAAGGATACCTATTTCTAGAAAAGAGTTAACACCACTGATGTTACCATGGGGTGACCATGCCATCCCTACCTGCTCCCTTAAAGTCTCCTTATGATCTGAAATCATAAGCAGTACACTAATGATCCTGTAAAACTACAGATTTTGGGAGGGGAGAAAAGTGGAAAATGCTTTTCTTTTTCAATCTGCCATATAAAATGGTGACATATCCTGAATTTTTTTTTGTCTAGTCCCATCAAAACTGATAGGAAGACTTTAGTGGTATTTGACCTGGATGCTTATCACCTTTTGTATCTATATTTTTATAAATTATTTTCCTTATTTTACTGTTCTCTGTACCACAGTTGCCAATACTCTAGTTGTATGCTAGGTGATTTAACATATCTTAAGAGTTTTCTAAAATACTTTGGGATCCTTGGGGATAAAAGGTGCTACATAAATTCATTTATATATTTATATATGTATTAATTTGTATTTTTAAACAATGAAATTGTGTGTCCCCTATATCACATGTACATCTAGATGTTAGCAGACAGCATTTTTGTTGTTGTGCATGCCTTATCACTTTGCCTCCTTGAGGAAGACACACTAAAATGCCAAACTTCCTGTAAAAAAAAATAAATAAATAAAAAGAAATTAAAAAACATAACCCCACAACTCACACATTTAGATTTCAGTCTGAAAACCTGATGGAGCCATACTGAATTCCCAGTAAATCCTGTTCCAGACACTTATGAAGAAATGCACAGATACAAAGGTAAATGCTAATTATGCATTGTAATGTTTAAAGAGGCTTTATGCTGGATTTCAAAATATGCACAAGCACTTCAGGAGTAAAGAGCTTTATATTCTATTCCTTGATTTCAAATAGTCTAAACATTTTAGCATTGATGTGCCTTTCCACTCACAGCCTTTGCAGTGCACCTCTTGACCTTTCAGCACTCAAGAGTGGGGCTGAGATAACTAAAATCTGGGGAAAGTAGTAAAACACCAAGCACATAATAAATTAAAGACTTGGAAAATTGTGGTAATAAGCCTTTGGGGTAAGTCTCTTTTAAAGCAGTAGCACTGTTTAACACTACTGAACAATTCTTGGTTTATTTAAAACTTGTGTTAAGGAGCTTCACCTACTGCTTAGATACAAAATGTGTTTCTGTTACAGTGATGTGATTCTGCTTCAATGAGTTTCTGGCTTATTTCATCATGTCTTTAGATCTTTGTCTAAATAAAAAGACAAGAGTTTGGTGAAATGCTTAGTCCTATATACAGAGAAAGACAAGTTACTCCTTGCACTGAACACTTCCATTTTCAAGGCATGAGGTTTAAGGAAGAAAACCATATGAATCAGAGGACTAAAATGAAAATTAACTTTGGCAAGGAGTCTTCTGGGATATCTTGTTTGTGCAAAGCCATATATGAATGGGAACCACAGTTTCGGTCTAGATCTCACCTACACTCATTTTTAAAAGTGAATGCTAGCTAGAGAGAAGACTGCTCTCACAGAAAGGAAGAACAACCAGCAGATGAACTGCATGATGGAGCTACCATGGTAATGAGAAAAACCCAGAAATTACAAGGAATACCTGACACCTATTAATAATATTTCCATGAAGCCCTTAGGGAATCTCAGTAAGCCATGAAAAAGACTGGTCTTTCATGGAAATTTAGGAATGCAGAGATGGCAGTCATTTGCAGGCACAAACTCTGGGGAATTCTGCTTTAAACTACAGAATTTGAGAAAAAACTGAGGCACTGGAAACCTGAGACTATTCTTTAGGTCTTTGACATCTATCTGAGGGGAGGCAGGAGATGTACATCTGGGGAAAAGACCCAACCAAAAGCTCCAATACTGAAGCCATTGTTTACATGCACTTTATGGAGGAGTTGTAGTTACTGCTACAAACCTGCAATGAGAGACATGGGTAAGCAACCAGCAATTTTGCAACACATGAAAATCAGAAATTAATAACTGTTAAATAACTTATAAAAAAACAGTCCCAGGTGACTGTCTAGTCTATACTTCTGCAATGGGGCAGCACTGATGTAATTATCAGCATTCATGTTCTCAAAACAACTGATGTGAAAACATGCTAAAGGTGTCAGTTGACAAATGATAGCAAACATAGATCAAAATGAAGCAAGCAAATTGGCAGGAAAAATGAGTGACTGAATTGCCTGAGGGATCACACAGGTGTTAGATATATGACCATGTGAACAGAATTGCATACGAGTATTCACACAGAGCATCTTTTTACTGGGAATATTTTTTATCTCTTCGCCATTATAAAACTGTCAACTCATATACATTTATTAGCACTCTAAAGGAAAAAAAGCAGAATGACTCATTGCTATTTATTAGTTTGATATGTTAACTAGCAAAAGAGAAAAAAGTCCAGATCTATTAAGTATGTGGAGACTGCCTACTCTTAATAACTCTAGGAAATCTTTGATCTATGTTAATCTCATGTTATTGTAGTAAGCATGAAGGACCATCATTCATCTCATATGAGCAAGGCACTCTTGCGTGTCATGATAGATTTTATCAAGAAGAAAATGAAGTCAAAGGTGGCTGTCAAGGCACTAGGGTTTTGAGTGAGTGGAGAACCTCAGAATGGGATTTTTAACTTGCAGAATTTGATGGAGGAAGGAAAGAAATTTAATTAACCACTTTACATACACAGTACTTCATTGATCATCTAAAAGCATTCTTAATCTAAATTTGCATGGGAAATTCTCACCCAGGTAGTACTCCAGGTAGAGGGAACTTGCAAAGTAATCAACAGCAGTTCAGTGCACAAATGAAACAATGGAGTAGTTTGGTATTGACAAAGATGCTCTTCCATTATCCCTTTTAAATGTTATGGAGAGATGGGATTTGAGCACAGCAGTAAATGCAGGGCATGAGAATGTTGACAGGATATTAGAAGGAATCCTGTGGTGGCAAAGTCAATGTAATTCTCATCACTCCACAGAAACAGGCCTATGGTATTTTCTGAGCAGTGAGTACAAATAATATTCACTTTGGCTTTTAGCACAGCAGTGACTGGCAAAAATACAAAAATTCTTTTTAAAATAAAAGTCATAAAATGTTTTTTTTTTCTTTTTTAATTTGACAGGCTATGCTAAAAAACACCCAAGATGTTAAAATTAGAGGTTCATTTTTCCTCTCACTTGAGTATCACTTTGGGGTTTTTTCACTAGTCAGTGTTGCTTTACAAGATGTCACAGGAACATTCTCCCTGACAAGCAGCAGACACTGAAGGCATTCCACTCGTGCTGAAGTTAACCAGAAAAGGATCTCACTGATCATTACTGAGAGGAGTTATTGTCCTCCCTGTCTGCCATAGATTCAATACAGGTCAGGTGAGCATTAGACTGTGACTCAGCTCACCTGCCAATGCTCTTTAATGCTGCTGGCAGCCTTATTCCAGCACAGTTTCCAAGAACTATTTGCACCAGGACTTTAGAAAGCAGCTGTACAGGTACTCTGAAAGTTAGTGAACCTTTGGAGCTCACAGATTGCTCCAGGAAAGCAACTAAAGTAGAGTTGCAAAGATCCAGAATTCTGATTGCTAATTTAGCATGACATGAACACAAGTATTTATACCACAGTCTTCTGAACTCATCACTAAATGACACTGCTACCCAAATATCAGCAATGCAAGTTACCCTGACATTGTATTAAATTCCTCCAATTGGAACAGTAAAGGCACTTGAACACTCATTTCTGCTATATAAAATATTAAGCCTGCATATTTATGGTTTTTGAGGCTTAGGCCTGAATATCTATACTAGTACTGCTAAAAAGTACTGCTGCTTTTTAGCTTCTTTTACCTTATGTATTTCAAGATTTTAAATTATTAAAAGAGAAACTGTACATGGACAGGAGAGCTGACATCCCATGGGTAAAGGACTGGTTTTAGCTCTGTGTTAAGCTTCAAGAGAATGTGATGGGCAGACAGTTCTCTGTAGCTGCTGCAGGAGAACAAGCTTCAGCTCCAGCCACTGTCTGTACAGAGGACAGTGCACAGTGGGCTTCCCATCACACCACCATGTACCTGCCCTCCCCAAAGTCACAAGTACCAGAAGATTAGCATGAGAGAAAGAATATGTGTTCAAATGAATGTGAAACTAGAGGTCCACACATATATTGTGTTCATACTACTAACACAAACCCTAAAATTACATTAACTAGGAAAATAGGTCTATATTTACCTATGGATGCTTGAAGACTTTTTTCCCTTCTCCACCCTTGTTAAAAAACCCCAAACACATCAATTCTCCTCTTCATTTTCCCACACTAATGCATTATTGACTACAATGTACCAAACTTGCACTTGCAGTCTAACCCACTATTACAGCACCTTGTATCAGTGCTTTAAACATTGCTTAACAAGAAAAATATGTCAATATACAATGAAAGCCTTCATTTATGCTTTCAAATCGAGGAAACTGCTGCAAGCTATGTTGTAAATTACCCCCAAGAATGTTTAACTGGGCAAAATAAAGAACAAATTTTAGTGACATCAGACGTGACTTGATTAATAATTAGCAACATTTAACAATATATTAACTTTATCTCCTTTCTATTCCAGTGACCCTTTCAGTCCTGAGCAATGTTTGCATATGCTACCATAAATCATGTCTCAGATTTGTCAACGAGCTTGGAGTAGTTTTGTTATTTGTGAAAATTACAAAGTGAACTCCTGATTCAAAAATGTTTTGATAATGTGGAACAGGGTAGGTGTAAGCTGCTTGATCTCAGCTTCACTCCTGTCTCTCTCAAAACTGAAAAAGAACTATAATTAATATCTATGCAGAAGTCCATCACTGCAATAAGTGATGCCACTGACTGGTGAGGCCACACCAAACTGATCCAAACCAGGTCCTAATGCCAAGTTAGCACTCTGCCTAGAGCAACTGTCAAGTAATGATAGATTGGACAAATCTGATTGCTCTATCAAAACATTCATCTCAAATCTTGATTAGCAAACCTATTGAATTATGATTAATTCACGAGAGTGCTGCTGACAGATAAGGTACTTTATCTGACAATGTGTAGTAGTTGCTTTGCCTGAAGCAAAAAAAGCTCTGAAGCTGCTGGTAAAATAAACAGTATCAACTACAGCACACTGCAAAGGATAATGAGGCTACACACACCTTTTAATTTAATAAAGGCTGATCTATGAGAATTTAGCTTCAGCCACAAAAACTTAGGGAAGGGAGGATAAGGGCCAGGAAATGACCAAAGTGGCAGGAGAGGAGATAAAACTGCCAGACTGAAAGTACAGAGATGCATGGGATGGGCTACAGGGACTTTTGGGGCAGCTAAGATGAATCACAAAATCCCAAAATTCCTGGCTTTGAGAAAAATCTGATTCCAAAATTATGGCATTTGGCCTTGGTTTTACTGTCTCCTAGGAGAGTGTGACACTTAAATGAGATGTGACATTGTCTACTTTGCAGTTTCAGTGAATAAAGCAAGTGGTTAAAATCTGAAAACTGTATTCAGCACATGAAAGTAGGAGAGACTTGCTTCAGTGTTACTAAAATTATATTAAAATAGTATCTTGCATTATTTTTAATGTTTCATAAAATTAAATAACAAAAAAACCAAATCTATTGTTGTTTTGCAACTTTTAGAAACCATCTACAACAACAGCATTTTTACAATTAATGAAAGTAAAATGCCATGGATTCATCAAGCTTCTTTCAATGCCACCTCTGCACACTCCCTATGAATTTGTCCCAATATATCATAACAGATGTTCCATTACAGGGTAAAGTGAAAACCTACCAGTTTCAACTCAATTTCACTGTCTTGATACCTGCATGTGCACAGGGGCAGATCATTAGAAAGCTCCACATTATCTGAATTTGTAGCACAGTCATTGAAAAATAAGTATTGAAATATTTGGCTCTGACTTAATGAAGAATCCACTTTCTCCAAGTCACTTGTTAGCTTATCCTGACCCAATAATTTTACAAAAACCCTAATGCACTATAATTATGTTTCTCCCCAGCCAGTATTAACCTTTCTGTGACTCTCTCTTCTTTATTCTCTCTCACACATATTTATTTATTTTACCTAGCCTCTGTTAATCAATGTGAACTGCAGATGGGGTCAAGGAAAGCTACTTCCTCCTTTGATAGCCTCCAATGCTTTCACTCCTGGGGATAAAAATGCTTTAAATGGAGTTATATTCTAGGAAAATCAATATATGATTACTGCAAAGATTTGTATCGATTGCCCTGTTGCATTGCAAAAAGGCTAAAGAAAAATTGCATGGCATATTCTCTTCATTTTCTACTCCAGAGAACTTGCTGCAAATATCTTGAGCGAGTAAGAAGTATTGGAACTTTATTTAATAACTTAAACTTTTCTTTGTTTAACCCTGTTACTTGTGTGTTTATTTTGAAAAAAAAAAATCCCCGACGTCTCTTTTCTAATGCCTAAAACCAGAGAGCTACTTGCAATCCTGAAACACAAATGCACTGCAGCAAACATCCAGCTTGCAATAACTTCACCCGTTTTGCATATTTCATAATAACAAAAAACCCCTCCAAACCCCAAATTCCTATTTTCACTACTTTACCAGAATTGTTCATGCTTCTTCCTAGCACAGACACCACACCAAATATTCAGGCTGGATCATGTTTTCACAGACTATAGTGGTGGAGGAGCTGGGTTTCCTGACCTGGTTTCATTTGTCTTGATGTACCCAGAGTTAGATTTGTTTTTCCCCACAAAAGTCCCAAGAACTGGAACTAGTTTCAAGTTCGAAGAGGATCTTATTAAAATTCCTTACAGGAATATAATTTTTTTAACACATTTTTATTTTGCAAGAATGGCCTAAATGCTTTCAGCAAATTGTTTTCAGACAACAGTCTCTGTAATCTTGTTTCTTGTAGTGTGTATGTTTCATTTCCATTATGCAGCTCGCTACCCAAATAGGATACTGCCTTGACTGTTTGAATGGATAATTAAAAGTTGTTAAATAAAGTAACACACCACAATATCTCAAAGTCACTTTGAATGAGTTCTCTGTTCATCAGCTTCCTGAAATGTAACATTATTTACCTCTTAGAAGGATGCTCAGAGATCTAGTGCCAGAAAGTAATACTGAAGGACTAACATAATGATGTTTGTATCAGTGAACACAGAATGCCAACATAAAACTATAACTGAAGGCACTGAATTTTAAACCAAAATGTCCAAGTATGTGCATGCAATTTCTTGGAATCTTGCAAAAAAATAATGGGAACTTAAAATTTATAACTATCAAATTGATTGCTTTTATTTCCCCAGCTCCACTGGCAAATCAGTTACTCTAGTTCTAGTACCCTAATATTTGAAAAGGAGCTGCTAGTCAATGTCTTCTGCTTTCTGTTCCTCTCCTTAAGCCTAATACATTTCAGTTTTGAAGAAATAAAAATATCATAGCAGATCCTTCTGTTACTTACATTTTTCTGTTTCAGGAATACTGTAAATTATTTCAATTTCAATTACATTAAAAGGTATTTCATGGCATGCTCCATTACTTATCTTGTAGAATCCTTCAGGCTTTTCCCATGTTGCTCATTTTCATTATTAATAAATTCCTGACACTAAGTTTCTTTTTCTAACACTTTGCAACTTTTTCTCCAAAGTAGGTGCTAAACAAACTACAAATTAATGCTACACATTCTCATTAATGGACAAAGTGACATCATTTACATAAAGAAAAGGCAATACTAAGCCACATCTGACTCACAAGACTAATTTTCAGGAATTTCCTCCTACGGATATGCATGTGCAAAAACCAAGTAAATTTTGTTCTGGGTGAAGAGTTTCTAACAGCTCAGTAATTTTGATGTCTGGCCATTTAACTGTTCTGGTGGGAGACAATAAAACCTAGGAATAAAGTTTGTTCCCAGATTATGATTTATGTTAATTTCTAGGTGAATGAAGGGTCCCAAGTAGTCTATTTCTATAATTGGACTTTTGACATTTCTCAAAAAGTGCCTGGGGAAGAAGACAGGCACACCTTCTCATGGAATGTATACATACAAGAAGAGTAAATACATACATGGAACGTGAACTCCTGTGAAAACCTGTCTCCTTTAACCAGATTGTTAAGTAGAAGGTCTTAACTGCTGAGCTTTTCAGAAATTTGATTCCCTTTTTTTTTTTTAATTCATTTTCCAATTCTTTTTTCCTGCAAGGCAATCTTACTCCATTCCTGGCTGTGCTGCCCAGCCTCATGCACTGCTGCTGTATCCCAGTGCTACCTGCAGAGAGGGAAAGCAAGTCCCAGGTGGGCAGGACTCCACCACTGCCCCAGGGCAGGAGTTGGTCACTCCAAGGCTACTGCAGCCCACACCTGGAACAGCTGCCCAGACACAGCACTGGGGCCTTGGCATCATGGATAAGAATCCCCTTCATTCATACCTAGAGACTAAAAAACATTCCATTTGTCCCTGCACCTGTTCTCATTCCCCACGTATCTGCACGTGGCCACTCCTGGAGGCAGCAGAGGAGTTTGATGGATCCTTGCTCTGAACTTCCAGCACTGCTCCTGTGCTTATCCACATGCCCATGCTGGCAGGCAGATGCTATACATTGTCCTGTCCAACTTCCCTCTACTCTTCAATGTAAAACAGGACACAGACTAGACATACATTTTAGGATTAATTTGTTTGGCACTTTTTTTGGATAGGTGTTCTGCTAGCAGAGTAATACATGGAACATGCACTTACAGTCACAAAGCTAAGGGAAAGAACTCAATTCCTATTATGACATATAAAATATATACATATATATATGTACAGGCAGCACCACATGCCCTTTTCTGCAAAATGAATTACAATATACAGTGCAATTCACATATGCAGAAACTTGTTCCTGATAAAATCAAGTAAAATATACTTTTCTGTATTTTTAATAATTCTATTACCTACAAAAAAGTAAACAAAAATAATTGGAATTGGATAATGTATATCCAGAATGACTGGCTGTCAAAATATCCCTTAGATGTATAGATGACTTTTGCTGAAACAAATGGAAAATTATATAACATTCTAGGCTTTTTTTTCCTCAAATTACCTTTCCTGTCAATTTATGTCAGATTCAGTATGTTGTTATACAGGAGAAAATTATTTACCAGCGAAAGAGCAAAGGATTTTTTATTTTCCATATAATTCTAAAAATTCCAGCCAAGTATTTACAAACAAATTTAAAAGTGTGCTACTACATACCACTAGTTAACCTCCACATTAAAACTTTAACGATCAAATAAGTTAAGACTGTCTTTTTAATAGGATGTTAAATCTTTACTGAAATCAAACCCCTGCCTAATGCACTTGGGTATATTGTATTGTATAAAAGAGACACTATGAGATACACATATAAGACATTTAGTGCAGCCCTGGATTTCCTTGAGCAGAGACAAGCAAAGCTCCAAGCTATCCATCTAAACAAGACTTAGCTCTGAATTACACACTCTTACCTACCTAACAAAAATAATGCCATGAAGAAGAAAAATAGCCTCAGTCCAGCTTTTCAGCTACTCCCCAAACTCCTGTGAGAATCAATCATTAGCTAGTGTTAAATGTCTTTGTTCCACTGAATTCAGTAGAACTAAAGCAGTTGACACTGGGTGAAACTCTAGACAAGACTGATACCTGAACTAACTTTGCTGTCTCATAAGGACAAGATGTTTATGAAAAAGCAAGATGGTACAAAATGTGGAGCAATGCTTCCTTCTGTTGGATGAACCCTCTGAATGAGGTGAGGATCTGTAAGGCGACAGTAAGTAAAAGGTCCTTCTCAAGCCTCTTCCCCTGCAATATTTTCCACATTCTAAAAAATGTAGCAATTATTCTGTTCGGCAAATGTCTTAATTTGGAGATTTTCATGCTTTGCCAACTAACTGTTGAAAATGGCAGCACTTTTCCCCTGAGCTTTCAAACGGTATCGATGGTCACCACCAACGCACAGCCAGTCCCAGAGCACAGCAGTCACTACGTGTTTGGAACATGACTCTGCAGATCAGGGAATTCTCTGTCATTTGGTGACCACCAAGGACTGACCACAACACTCAGAGAAGGGTACTGCTGTTAAAGTAAATGTGAAGTGCTGTAGCCCACAAAACAAAGTCAGCGGGTGTGCAGAAGCTCTCCCAGACAGGAGGGCACCATTGGATGGTCAGTGAATGCCAGATTATCATCTCTATGAGAAGGGGTGTTAGGCTCTCCCAGAATAAAGTTTCACTTTAATTAAAATCAATTAAAGATATCAATCAAAATCTGGGGTAATCATAACCAGGCAACCTAGCAAAATACTCAGGGCACTACTAAACAATTCCATAATAAAGGCCTAGATTAAAAAATTGCAGTAATACGTATGTATAAACACTCACACACACACACACTCCTTTTAGTATTGACTCATAAAGGGATTAAGTTAAAATTGAATATAGAATCAAATGCATGGAAATCTAGACCCCCATTTGCTATATACATATGTAATTACTATTCTTGTGTAATCTATGAGTAAAAATCTGGTTCTGTTGCATTCAAATACAGAATTTCTTCAATGTACAAAACTGTATAGTTTATTAAATAAACACAAACTGGGATATAATGGCATACATTTGTTTTCATTACAAGTAGTAATGCAATATTTCTCTGAGGCTTACTACATTAGCATTTCTCTCCATGTTCCAAATGCCTTTGAACTTTCTGAAAAGCTACATCTGTTAGCTCCCTCGTATACAGCCGAAACTTACCAAGTGAATTAACTTTTAATATAAATTGCTTTGTTCACTATTAAGATTGATGTTGGACACACTGTACTGTAAGTTGCAAACTGCAATTACAATTCACTGCAATTATCTCTGGTTGTTAATAGCACAAGATAGCATGTCACTTTCTACCAAGTGTATAATTTATCATCTGGTTGTGTTTTTTTTTTGGTTTTTCCCTTCATGAACTCTTGTGGTATTCCAAATGTATAATCTTGTTGTATTTATTTCCCAGTGGTCCAACAAAATGCACAGCAAGTGCTGACTAGAACAAACTAAAAGGCAGTGCTATTGACAAGCCGTCACTTGAGCAGTAATGAACACTCTGCCTTTACTTTCACCTCACCAAACTAACAGCTTTAATTTATGATAAAGCAAACGAGAGACAACCTCCAGTTTTATTATACCCTCAGTGCTGTTTCAAATCAAGTAATTAGAAGGTCAAGAGGCAGGTCTAGAAAGCCAAACACAAATGCAAGCCCTCTGCACTGACATTTTAAAAAAATCTTGGCTGTTCAAAGAGCATTTTATCCATCCCTCTTCTGCAGAGCAGTGTGAGGCAGTTTTTACCACCGTAACCAATCTGAAACAGTGTAGTTCAATTCTTTGCTGAGTAATTCAGCCCATATGTTCAGACAGATACCTAGCAGACAACGTCCTTTCTCTGGGCTTCTCTTTAAAAGAAAGGTACAGGTGAGCTTTATAAACATGCTTTTCTGACAGAAACTTTTACTTAAAAGTGGCTTACTTTTAAAAATATTTTTAGAAGTACAAGAAATTTCATGGGATACCATTAAAAAAAAAAGTGAAATATTTGAAGCAAATAAATAAGAAAAAATAAATCTATGTTAGAAAGGTGAACTTAAATTCTCTAAAAGTTTATTTGTAACTTGACAAGTAAAGTATTCCTAGAACTGCTGAAGAACTAGTTTTTCTTGAATGTTTAGACCAACTGGAATAAAAGCACATAACTATATTTGGTCTTTGCAGTATTGTTATATAAATATTTACAGCTAGAGAGATATAATTATGCTAATGCAGCATGTCTCCATTTTCATTATACGATATAATCTTGAATTTAAATTTCAGTCAAAAGTATCTCATAACACCTTAGAAGCTATTGAAAATTGTTCCTCAGCTGTGTACAATGAAACCTACACAATTAGGCATTCTTATTAGGCAACTGTATGCCTTAAGCTACATCAAAGGACACTCCAATGTATTATTACAGCTCTGTTATATGGTGATTGGAAAATTACTTCCCATTAAGAAACTCCTTTTGCTGAGCCTTTGATGAGTTGTCTTAGACTACCTTCACAACTTCAGGTAAATTGCTGAACTCCAGCCAGGTCTGAATAAAAGGCAACAGCTGTTTAACACAAATCAGCAGTTCTAGGAAAAGATAAATCGGGGTCCAAACGAAAAGTCTGGGGAATGAGTCTGAGTGCACCTATCTGCATGACCACTGGGACCAAGGCTCTTCTCTTCCTAAAGTGCTTGTGGAATATATGCTAGGAATCCTCACAATACCTCAAAGACAGAGCTTTTGTCTCATCCAAAATGTCCCACTGACGATACCACACCAGGGTCAGAATGGACAGTGCCACTTGCAGACTTGTGTCACACTAACTCTTGCTCCATGTTTTTCTGTAACTCAAGTAATGTAAAACTACCAAGCTATTTAAACCATATTTCCTTAGCTAAATAGGATGGTAGAATCCATACACAAAGGTTTAGCTGCCTACATTCAGAATTACAGTTCTCAACAACCAGTATTATTTACATGTAGCACAGACATTAGATGAGTTTAACAGCAAAATCTGCACCCAAATTAAGGCAAATGTTTCACAAGAAAACACTGAGATTTTACAAATATTTGTGCATCAAGGGAGTTTTTAGCCTCTAGCATATACTATATTTTGGTAAATATGTCTTACATATTTCATGTTTTTTTAAGATTCTGTTGTATCATTTTTCTAAAAGTAACTTTTGCTCTATCATTGCACGTTCACATGGCAAGTGCAATTATGCTTAATGACATAAGTGGTGTAAATGTGTGATCATATAATTAGTACATGCAGTTATGCTGTGAAGGCCCTTGTGGAGCTGAAGAATCCCCAGAAGATACTGCACACAGACCTGAGAGAATTAACATAACTCACTTTCGTTTTTACAGACAACAGAACTGCACTTTAGTTTTTACAAACAACACAAAAGGAATAATTTCAGAAGTTCTCTCAAATGAGCTGTTCAGGCAAGAGTCCTTTACACAAACCATTATAAGTAGCTTCCACTTTCCCCCTTCTACAGTTGTCAGTATTTAAATTTAAATATTTCTTGTGCTGTCAGGGATGGAGAAGTCTTGAATGACTACAGTGAAATCAGACATGGAATTATATGGACATTCTGGTGAATAAGGACTTCCTTCTCTTTCCACATCTTAATTACCAGTAATAGCCGGTGCAGTTACGTGTAGTTTGCTCTGAATTCAATTTGGTCTAAATGTCCAAATGTACTGTATATATTCAATTGTATACAGCCAGGTTACATCACACCAATACCTCTACAGTAGTGCTGAGCAGCACTCAGAACGGTGAAGTTTTATCCTAGCTCATATGAAAGCTCTGAAGCTATTTTACTTCAGTGAATCCCTTGTGACTGTACTGCTTTGCCCTGGCAATGTTCTTCAGAGTCTATTTCCTCAAGCTGGTGTTTACAGCATGAGGTTAAATTTATTTCTCTCTATTCTGTGTACTCCCATCATACATTTTCCACCACACAGATAGTGAACTGCCTTTTTCCTACTTCACTGGTCAACAGCACCTGCAAAGATCACTTTGCTTGTCATCTTTTCCCACGAGAAACTCCAGCTCTGAAGCTTCCACTTTCCAGGTACCCTCAGGGTAAGCATATTCTTTCCTAAGATGCAATTAAAACTGATGGCATCCCTTTTGCTGTCCCCTCGCCTGCTCCCATCTAACATTTCCTACCTCCCTTATTCAAGCAGAGCACATATCAAATGGTGAATTCAGAAAAACTGTAAACCTTGCAAGGAAGCTTAAAAACTAAGCACACGATATATGCACCCAAAAATTCAGAATACAATGAAAGGACATCAGATGTCTCTGCTGCTCAGTACATTTTTAGATTGACATAGTCTACGTGTAGCAGGCAAAATCTGACTCAAATTGTGAACTTTGACAGGTGGCAGTAGGTTAGTGTGCTTGTGTATGTGTGAGAAAATAAGAGACTGAACGTTTGACTTAAACATATTAGGAACTCTTCTTTGTAGCATTACCTGCTGAAATGCCATCCAAACTCAGATTCAAACCAGATAATATTCAGTGTTAGGTATTTCTTTAGCAAACCTTTGATGGGTTCTCAAATTTATGACCTTTTGACAAAAGGAGCTTACGAGGATCATTATGAGATTATGATTTAACAAAAAATAAAAATAATTCATTCCTTGTTCAGATGCAGCCATTGCAAGGCAAATCAGCATTTATCTTCAAACTACTGTTCAAAGACTGTTAAACAGTAGAGGAAGTACTGAGGATATAAGGAAATCTGTGAATCAGTGAAAGATGTTGGTATGCAAGAGTGAAGATATACCAGCTGGGCTCTGCTTCAGCTGGTTACCAGAGGGCCAGGAAGAAATTAGTCTCAGCCATCAGTTGAAAGAACACCTGGACATTAACCTGGGGCACCAATTCCCTTATGAACAAGGTAATCTTTGTTTCCTCACCAATACATCTAGAAACTAAATAATGACTATTTAAAAAAAATAAAAATTCTTAGTCCCAAGTGTCCTTAAATCACTTCAATAAAGAAAATAAAAGAAGTATTTATGGAAAGGGCAGGGAAAAACAGAGCGGGCTTTGCTCTCACTTTAAGATGCAAGTGAAATAAACTGCAGTAGCTTCTCTCACCTTTTTGACAAAGGCATGCAAACACGGGACCTAATTTATTCTTAAATTATTCTTATTCAATTCTCTAATTAAGAGCTGATGCTTTCCTCAAGGACTTGGCTCATTGGATGAAAATGAAGCACAAGGTAATTAATTTATTTTTGGATAGACAGAACTTGTACACTGAAGATGACATAAGCCCTCAAAATAAAAGCTATGCTGTATTTTGGCTAGTGGCTTGTACTTTCTCTTCTTTGGCAATCTTGCCTTAGGATGCAGAATGAGGACACAGTTTGTGTTTGCCTGCATAGATCATCCCAAAAAAAAAGAGTACTGCACAATTTCCATAGACATTTACAAAATCGCACATATGGCTAAGTAGAAACTATTAGTGGTGTTTGAATCATATTATATTTGGCAGCACTGATATTCAGACTGCCAAATACCACCCAATTCCAAATACAGCACTAAACCTCTGCTTTAATACTCCAGCAGACTCTGCCCTTCAGAAACCTTCCCAAGGAAAAGCCAAAGATTTAAACTAAATCATTACCTCCCCCCATAAGAAAAAGCTTTTTGAAAAAAAAGCTCGATGGATTTTACAGAAGAAAAATATTCTTGTAAGGAGATATTTGATTGCTTTCCAATAAAAATGAAGAACATGTTATATTATTTATTTTATAAAAAATGTATATTTGTCTTTTGGTTTCTATTATCCTGTGTTGAAGGGGAAAAAAACAGAATTATTTCTACTGCCAAACTGGTATACACAGAGAAAAATGTATTTGCTACTCACACTGGAAACAAAGATGAGAAAAAATAATTGCCTTTAATGATAAAATTCCATACTTAAATTATTTTTATTAAACTGTCAATACATTTTGGAAACAAATCCACATTCCACCACACAGTTGGCATGAATCTGCTCACCATTTATTTTTCTCTAGTATTTTTTGCTAGGGGCACACATCACTTTTTCAAAGTTTCAATCCTTCTCTGGGCATCCAGCAGCATCCTGGCGGAGCATTTGATGATGGACATCCTGTCTGCTCAGTTTTTATCAACAAATTATTGCAGCAAAACTTTACATCACTGATGACAGGTACCCTGGTACTAGAGAAGGAGGAAACCCAGAAAATGTTCCCCAAGAAAGACTGGGGAAGGGAAGACAGGAAGGAAAGAAATCCCCTGCAAGCTGAAGAAGCTAGAAAATCTCAGAGATGTGAACTGGCAGCTGGAAATGGGCTAAATGCTTCTTACTCACTTTGTTAGACAATGGTGCTTCTCCCTGGCCATGGAGCTTCCTGAATGAAATGTGCATTACTAAAGTTGTAAAAATCTTAGAATGATATTTTTTTCAGCAGCAGATTCAAAATGTAGAATTAGTTTTGCATAATCACATTTTCAATTAACTGATTATTTTTCTACCACTGATGTGTGCAATAAAATGCACAGAGTATTTATTTTCCAAGAAGAGACTGTTGTCTCCTCGTTAGTGTCAGTACTAAGGTCAGTCTTTGACTGACATAATTCAAAAGTACATAACAGTGACTGCTAAAAGTTAATGGGGGTCTCACAGATATATTGGGATGATATCAAATTTTATTTCTACCCCATACAAGTACATGTCAGTTATGGAAACACACGTTTTGCAAGATTTCCAAAGGTAGCCAATATCTTAATGTGCACTTTTATGCCAATTTTTATTTCTGTTTTGCATTAGTGAGAACCACTGTCCTTCAGATGACAAGGAACAAAACAGAAATACTGTTTTCTCCCATAGCAGATTTTCTTACTCTACTAATGAAACACAAATCCTACTCCAGCCAGATATTGGTGCCTTCCATTTTTGGGTCAGCCTTCATCTGCATGTTATACACACACTAAAGATGTATATTTTATCTCTCAATCAGTTCTTATAAATACATGAAAGGCACATCCTAGAAATTCTTTGCTACAGCTTCTGATTCATGATGTATCTTACGGAAGACGTATTTTAGGTTGTCTGTCCTTTGATTTCCCACAGAAACTAATAAATAATCAACAAAAATATGATTAAAGATGTTGCTTGAACTCTCAGCCAAAATGAATACTAGCTAGTTGAAAATCTTTCTGATCCAAATCTGTTTATCTTAGAAACAGAATTCTAACTCAGATTTTTAAAAGCCTGATGAAGGGCAGGGCTAAGTTTTGACATGATCTTTTCATATACAAAATATCTCTTGAAATAAGAGGGAAAGGTTATGAAACTTGAAATTATAGAGGGATGAAATAGAGCTTAATAAGCTAGAAAAATATTTATCTACAAGTGCAATCCTCTCTTAAAAAAAACAACTACAAAAACCTTTGAAATCTTAATCAACCAATACCTGATGCATTCCTATGAACACTGCTCTGAGTCTTTGTTTAGGTAACTAAAGAACACAGCCAAAAAGAGATATTAGATTAAAAGTATTCTAACTTATGTCTAACTTCCTGAATCAAAAGGTGAGGAATAACTAAAATTAAAACTGCAAACTGAGTATTTCTGTAATTCAATTCTCTTTAAGTCCATCTGTTTATACAAAAGTCTATCCCAAAATTCTCAAACATATTCAACAAATTTTGCAGTGGGCTTGAATTGAATTTGAGAACCTACATGAGACTTCTTCCTTGCCTTTGCAAGGATAGGCAGAATAAAAAAGATCTGGTTAAAAAATATAATTTATCAAAACATATATGACCTCTAGCCTCTTTTAAAAAGTATTTATTGTCAAAGAGCCAAACCTGAGATACTTTCATAAATCAATTATTGAGATCTGTAAATGCTCAAGATCTGACATACAAACCTTATATTTTGTCATGAAAGAAAAGTTTTACAGGAACAACAAAGCAAATAGAAATGGAAACACCAAAAGAAGGGATTGTTTGTAAGAAGCAAGGAGTGCTAATTAAAACTTTCAGTTGTTTTCTTAAAATAATACTGCTAATTGACTAGTAACTATTAAAAAAAATTGGTTTAAAACTTAATATGATACCTACCATACTTGATAGAAATGCACTTTGTCAATTCTACGTAATACATACTTATTTAGCTAATTTTACATATTTTACTACTTTGGAAATTATTACTAACTATTTAAATATTTAGTAAAAATGATAAAAAATATGATTTAGGTCTATCTTTAGGAAAAATTGAAAATGTACAATATGATAATTTCTTGAATAGTTGTTTTTTAATTAAAATAAAACTTAGTGCATCAGACATATTATGAAAAAAAAAACCCTAATTCTTTTGTCTTTCATGTCCAGCAAGCATTTAAAACCTGCAGCTCAAGTCCTCTTACATACCAATATATATAAAGGCTAGAATAGGAAAAGAAGCTTTCCTGCATTTTCAACTCTCAATTGGTTTCTCAGCTTTGAATGAATTAGTCAGTGAAGCATAATGAAGGGAAAACTCTCTCTGCACGCTGCCACTGCTGCCAAAAGCCAGCTTAGCAGTTTGGCAGCCTTGCTCCAGGTGTTTAACTCCTTCAGCCATCTGACTCTAACACTTGAGCTGTAAACAAGTGTGCTGCCTCATTATTGGGTTTCATTGATCTTAAGATCTGTACAGCCTCATGTTGATCTCCACATATTTATTTTAAAGCAGAACGATGCAAATATAAATGTCAGTGTTTATTAATTTCCTTACGCCGATTTTCTTTTTACTTGCTCTAACTTCTATGTAACATATTTAAACTCACCTTTATATTTATTAAGAACAACACAGACCCTTACTTCTCTACATATTTTTTTTTTTTCAATAGGACCTGAAGAGGACAAACAAAAAAAAATGCTTTCTTGTAGCTTTCTCAGCCAGTCCTGCTCAGCCCTTTTAGCAGGTAGCTCTCACAATAAATTTTACAATTGAGGTGAAGAAGTCTCCTTAACTTCACAATTTCAATCACCAGAAAATTTAATTTCAAAGCATCTGCAGTAATTATACAAACACGAGCCCAAGCAGATCAACACAATGCCTCTTTCCTCAAAGGCATGTAGATGCAGCATGGAAATTTGTGTCCAAAGCATAGGAAACCCACATGCAGCCACTTAGTCCTCCAGCAAGGCAACTTAGTTCACAGTAATGAATGTTAGCAGTTTAAAAATCTTGATGATAAAAAGCAGATACCCAGAAAAAGCTTAATTTGATTTAGAAGAGAGATGTATCTCTGATAGATGCCCTAGCACAGGGACTGGGTCTGTTTTAACATGAGCTGCCAAAGATTGACTTGCAGTCAGTGTTCTGTGGTAGCAAACTGAGAAGAATTTGCAGTTCAGAGAATGTCCCCAGCTGCTTGCACAAGACTTCAGGTGGCAACAGCTGAGTGATAAAGTTTGCACATAATCAGTGAGACCTGGTCATCTTTCAGCTCTTGTTTATTCTGATAGAAAATCAAACTACTAAAAGTTCACAGCAGGGATAATGCAGTGCTCCCAAGAACTCCATTTTACCAACATTATTGCATTCTTAGTACCCTTTTCATTCTGAGTCATTTCATGATTCAAAGCAACTAAATTCTCAAAAAAGCAGCTTTCAGAGTCAGTGTAGGCCGTGTCCAACACAGCACAAAGATTAAACTGACCCTCATGCAGGATGCCTCTCAGTGTGCCACTCTAGTAATATACTCTGAAATACACAGAGCTGATTTTTTTTACAAAAAGGACACAAGCATTTCTATTTATCACATAACTGAAATGCTCTTTCATCCCCCTCTTTTGTGTACCTTTTTTCTTTATACTCTACAGACAATACCCAAAATTATTTTACAGACTCTCAAAGAAATTTTGTAAGGGAAATAGAAGGATTCAGGTAAGCAGAGCAAATACACCTTTACAGTAAACAGTTGATATTCCTGACACATTTTCATTCAGTATGTAATTTATGGGAATAACAGCATTGAAAAACTGTCACAACATTATCTGCCCTAGCAAAAAAAAAAAAAAATCTAGCATTACTGAAAGATGATCTGACATTTGGCCTTAAATGAAGAACACAAACAAGTTTAAAATCTCCTGCTGAAAGAACGCTCATACTCGAGTATCTTAACCCAGCCTCAATGCACTAACACATCTCACTCAAAATCCTTTGATTATTGGTGGTGTTTCCAGCATCCATTAAACATAATATGTTAGTGTAGTGCAAACATACCATTTAGTTTGTAAGTAAATGTGATTTTAAATATACCTTATGCATGGAGGCTGGAGACATCCACTCTCCTGTCTGTACAAGCTGCTCTGCACAGTTAGCTAACTAGTGCTTTCTCACATTTCATGAAGAGACTCCTCCAAACTCACTGAGGGAATTCCTGAAAGGACTATGAAATTTCAGCCAGAGCCCCCAAACCAGAGCACGAACCACAGAAAGACTCAGCCCTTTTCAAGACATCAAACAGCTTCTAGTCTATAATTTAAAAAGCAATTAAAAATTACAGAAGGCACAATGTCTGTCTATGTGATCTCAACAACTGCTCTGTGGGTTGTTTCATCCCAAACCTGTGTAAACTAAATTTTAAGGAAGTATTTCTCTCTCTATGGAAGTCCTTAGTGCATATTTTATATCACTTATGGTATTTAAGAGGACAACATAAACAACGTGAGGTGTCTCAGTACAAGCAGTGCAGACCTGACTGTCACACACACTGGCACATACAAAGCACAAGGTAACTCTGTGAATTACAAAAAAGCAAAATGATTTCCTAGCAGAGAACACAAAGACCTGAGAGAAATTGATTAAAAATATTTTTGTGCTTCTTCTATTCAGCAACTAAGGGGATAGGAAAATGTATATTTTCAGTTTTCTATATACAGGTATAGGTCTCTTATGCACCATTATTTTAGTAATTAAGATTTACCCCAAGTACTCTATACTTGCAAATATTGAAAATACCATCCCATCACATGCAACAGTTGTGGGCAGAGACTTGAGTGAAAACACAGTAGGCTGAAAATAAAGCTGTTGCATGTGTGCAAATCAGCACAGAGTTAATTGGAGATCTGTTGTAGATGGAGCTAAAATCATGTCTTACTGTGCATCAATGATGAATTTCAATGATTGGTCCTATAAATCAAAATCAAACTAAGCTTCACTTACTTATTATCTGTTCATAAGGAGTAAAAAACCTTTTTTCAGTACAGAATACCTCACAGCAACAGAACTTAAAATACAACTGAACTTAATGAATATACAAATATATTTACTGATTCTACATAGTAACATCATTTCTGCCTATGCTCCTCTATCTTCTTTTTTTATCTTGAAAAAATAATTCTGGAATACTATAATAAATACTTACACATCAGAATATATAAAATATATTAAATGCCAATAGAAAATGCCAAGAATGCAAAGCAGTGATGACAGTTTTTGTTGACTAGTTTGTGAACAGCCACCTTATCAAATGTTCCATAAACACAATAATTAGCTGGTGTTGGCTAGGCACGTGCATGAGGGGAAAACAATGAAACCAAGTATCTAGAATCTGAATTCTAAACTTGAACAGTCCCAACACCCATTTCTCCATATTTGATCTCTAGCATGCATCTAATTTTCCAAAAGATTATTAGTCACTTGATCTGAGATGTGATACACATGCTCTCTATGATTCTGGACAGTATTTGAAGCTCTGCACCTGCTACAAGCAAAATCTCTATTAAAACTCCTGAATGAAATCCCAGCCCCTGCTGCTGTTAATAGCAATGTTCTCACAGACATCCATGAGCTTCTTCACATTAGAAAACTCAAATGATGGAAATATTAATAAAATTATGGATTCATTCATAAAATTGTCAAATTCCAATGAAAACTGAAAAAACAAGGCCAACCCCTGAATCCTACTGCCTATTTTGAAAGTAAAAGGCTGATCAGCAGATCAAGAGAGTGAAAAAACATGGGAACTGCATCAACACAAATTCTCAAGCAAAGGCCCTGAATGGATTTATACATCTTAAATCTCATTATTATTCACTCTCAAGTCAATACTACTACTAAGACACCAAAGTACCCATCTTGTTTAATGCAATTCATGGTATTTCCACTGTACAATGTCCTTCAAAAATGTCTGAAGTGTTTTAAAATACTAAAGGCTAAAAAAAGACTAATTATTGCATTTATATAAACTATTTAATAACTATCTTAGCAAAGAGGAAAAGACAGAAAAAGAAGTGGTTGTCTGTGATGAGCAGTAACCATACAGTAATCACACACTCCTGTCAGCCACAGCCACTCCTGTCTCCAAATATGAAATATTTGTCTTCAAGAATTCTTCTTAGCTTGTATGAGCATATTTAACTGTTTCACTTGCTCTGCAAGTTGTTTTTAATTGTTTTAATGTGAAAAAAACAGTGATAATAAAATTATCTTCCAGATCTCCCAACTGTGCTGACAGTTGCAATAAGAGAAAGATCACATAAAAGTACATTTTCACCAACCATGGACAAACCCTTGGAAATTGGCCATGTTGACACTAGAAGGGGAAGCTCACTAGAATATTACATTCATGCTTATAAATGGCTATAGCAAAATGACAATTATCATTAATTTCAATTCAGAGCCATGCAGAAAAAAGAAAAATATCTAGCAAATAACCTTTGTAAACTACTCAGATAATACATTCATGCTCCTGTGGTATGATGCCAAGGTAAATATTTCACTCAAATTTTACATCCCTGTGTGAATCTGGTGGGGATCATTCTATCACCTAAACTAATGCCATTATGTTCAGATTTTCTAGAGACAGAAATGAGTTCTTCATCACCAAATTACCTCAGAATGATGCAGCACAACGTAACAACCCCTGTGCTCCTACAAAACCCAGTGTTCCCTTGCCTCTTCTGGAGGTGGATTTGGGGCAAATGGATTTGCACAGGTGGATGAGTCTCAATGCAGTCATTTTCCTAGGAAACTCCCCTTTAGCTCTGTTTGACTTTCTGTGGCACATTTCAGAGCTGTCCTAAATGAGTTCAGAGCACAATTCTCTCACTTTTAAAGAGAATCTACACACCAGATTGTTTGAATTTTCTTTAGTCTAACATTTCTTTGCTACCTTTCTGAAGCAGGCTAAGCAAAGGAAATGCACATCCTCCTCATTCTCTAGACTCTGGATAACCCCATGAAACATTTTCTGAAAGACACAGACAGTGACTCTGATGTGCTGCTGATTTTAAATGAAGACTGCATTCCTATGGCTATGGCAACCACACAAGTTTTCAAAAGGCACATTTATTTCAGATTTTATCTTGAAGAATGAACAGAATTTTGCCTGACTCAAGGCCTGTGCCAGCAGCAGCTAGCACTGAGCATGGAGCTGAGACCCTGGGGAGTGAAAGTCAAGCGGGTGGAACTCAAGGTGACTAACTGCCCACTTTGTACTGCCAGCCAGCACATTCCAAAAATAGGGCACTGCACTGGCTGGGGAAGGATCTCGTTACAGCAGACAGAGGATATTACTAGCACAGTGTATGTCAGCTACTATTTGTCCCTACCAAATAATACTTTGGGCCAAGCATTCAAAGACAGTTAAGGCCACTCTTGGTTTTGGGCCAGGAGGTTTAACCCCAGAAGTCACTGCTACCACACAATTTGTGGTGTAAACTAGAAGGTTGTCAAAACATTTGAATGTGCTTACAAATCAAATAAATTGCTTCATTTGCAACTACACTTTACTGTAAGTGCAGAAGCATAAAGAAGGGTACTGATTTTTATCATGTACTTCCACAGTTGTGGAAGCAGAATTTCCTGTAGAAGAAACTTCATTTAAAACTTGCCCTTCCTTAAAGCAGGTGAAAACAAAGAGTATAATAAGGCCAGTGATCATATCCCTACTACCCTTCAGAAGCATAAAGAGACTCTTGTACACTAAACTACTCACTCTCCCCAAATATATATGTATAAATTACACATACATATGCACATAAACACTGTATATATATTTAGGTGAAGACAAGTTTAGCTAATGTGATTTTGATTGCTTTTTCAAATGTTGATATCAGACATGAAATTTAGTTTGGCTTCATCAGTTAGAATTTTGACTTACCTAGTCTGAAGGAGTGTATACTCCATTCTTCACAAGGCACATTTTATTTTGATCCTGCATGTGTTAAATGCCAGCAGTCACCCTGTGAGGAATATTGCTGTGGTCCTTCTCTCTTATGCTGATGGCTTTTAAAGCTACACTCAGTTCTGCTGTGGAAAGAGGTTTCACAGACCAAATGAGCTGCCTTTATTCAAACACTTACTATCACATAATAATCAATTTCTTATTTGAGATAGCAATACACTAACACAAAGTCTAAAAACATGTTCCTAATTCTGTGTAACCAAGATTGTGCTGCCTCAAGACTTTGCAAGTCCCCCCAGACGTGGACTGGATGTAAAGGACAGTGTGTGACAGCCCCCAGCTACCTGCTTTGTCAGGAGGAGCCCAGGAGGAGCTTTCAGGGCTCTGGGAAAGCAGGGACTCCAAAGGAGCACACAGGACACTGGCAGCCTTCATGGTCTCAAGGAGATAAGAAAAGACACCATTCATTTTAGACCTTTCCTCTTCTCTGTCCTTCTCCCCCCATTCTCAATGATGGCAAATTTACACTTTTTGCTTGCAAACACCATATTTAGTACAATGTAAACCCAAACAGAAGTTTTCTAAATGTGCCAAATGTAAGAACAACATCTCCATGTTTAACAGTGCTGATTCTATTTCCAGCCATATTAAACTCTGATCTTAAAGACTTCAAGTTATTAGAAGCTTAATGTAATAATCACAAGAAACAATTATTATACAATTAGAAAGACACGTGTCAACTGCGCTTATACTTTTTAAGAAACTCTTTGTTAATTAAATGCTATGCTTTGTGTTCAGACAATGCCCAGTAGATTATGTCTGTGTCCCTCCAATCCTGCCTTTATAAGTACAATGCACAGCTTTTGCATTTTATCACTCTTATAAAACATTCAACAAGATTTTCTTTCAAAACCAACACTTTTTGGAATGGAGTAACAGCAAAAAAAAGACACCTTCTTAGCTGACATCATAGCACTACCTAAATAAAATGGATACCAAGGTTCACATTAACATGATAAACATTAGAAACACAGATTTTGATTATTTCAGGAGTCTTAAAAGGTTTTTCTGAAGAGTGAGACATAAAATTAAAGAAATAAAAATGTAAAATAACCCTTTTCTGTGCTATAAATCACTGAGCTGCTTTTCCCAAATCCATTAATAAAAACAGTGATTGTATTTCATGTTACAGTTATCTACAAAAGACCATTCTTAATTGCTCTTAAGGCATCATGTTTTATTTTAGCCAGTTCACATTTTATTATAGAAGACTAATGGGGCATAGACTCCTAGCAGAACTTATATGGACCAGTCAACTATAAAGAGGGTATAAAAATAGTTATGGAGGCAAAATAAAAATTAAAAACTAGAGCTAAGCTTTCAGATTTACAGGTCTAATAAAATGTGTCATAAACTTTTGCTTTCATTCCAAAGCTTTGTTGTAAGAACATGCAGAATCTTTCTCCATTTCAAAAGTGTATGTTCAAAAGTTAAATCTTTCTATTTCCATTTTTAGTTTATAGTCTTGCTTGGGTACATGCAATTTCTTAACATTTATTGCTATTTCATTAAATATCCCTGCTGATCAGAATGCAAGAGTGATAAGAAGGAGAACCATTACAGGATAATAATAATAACTTAATGGCATTTCTTGTTAATGAGGTAATAACAAGAGGCCTTCAGGCTTTCTGCTTCAAAGTTTATTTAACCAAACTACTTTATTTTTATCTTATTAACCAGACCCCTCAAGTTGTCATTGCCCTAATAACAATTCTAATACCTACTGGATTAATTTATTAAATTAGTTAAGGAAAAATAATAAGCTAGACCTAAGAACTTTAAAAACCTCATGGAATTAGACTGAGATGAACTTGTCTGGATGTAACTCTGAGTTTGTACTGATTTGAGACCATAGGTGTTGCTCTGCTGTTTGCAGCAAGATCTCCCAGGAAAGACTGAGATCCTAACCCTCTACCCTATGTAATTATTTTCTAGATCAAAGAAATTGGCACTTGTGTCCTTATAAATTCTAGCTCATTTATGTCTTACTGCCTACTTATTTTGCTTATTAGTTGCAGCTGGATACCATCCCATTCTTTTTCCAGACTAATCTGTATTGATGCAGCTGAGATGCAGCTCAATTACAAATCTCTTGATATGTGGGATATGATTCTTAAAAGAAAAAAAATCAAGTTGAACTTTACTGTCACAATGGAAAGCAATCTGAACAGTCAGAACTACCCCAGACTCGTGAGGCTGGCTTTCTTTACATATTTCCTAATTTTTAATCTAATCCTGTAGTGTTTAAGGTCTATACTTAATTCCAGTGCTGGTTTGTTTTCATGGTAAAGCCACATCTTCAAATGGCTCACACATCTTACCTGCCCAAGAGCTGCAGAAATAGCACTGCTGCCTGCCATGACAACAACAAATAAGAGAGGCAGTATAAGAATTTATCTTCTTTTTTTTACCTACAAGAGTAAATGACTGCATATGAATGTTTTGGAACAATCTGGTGGCAAAGAGACAAAAGGATCTGACTGAAAGCCTAATGCTAACAAGGTGCACAATCACCCAATGGGCTTTGTTCAAGTTTAATTATAAATTTGTTAAAGCCATGGAAGCCCCATCTCTTGTTCACAGAGTGGGCAGCTCTTAAGGACAGTGCCACAATACTCAGCTTCATGGACTATTTTGGCAGGTTGCATTCTGCTAAATATAACAAATTTTCAGGCTGAAGGAGCTATGAAAATCTGTATCACAAGAACTGAGTGTCGTTTCTCTAATTGTTCTGCTCCATTTCTGGCTGTACTAGAATTAACCAAGGCAAATTATTCATGTGGAAATATTCTCATTTCCTAGGTGAACAGCAAGTCCTCCACAGAGAAAACTGCTTCATTATGCACATAGGCAAACTGACGTGTGCAAACTGTATGTGCAATAGATAGCTCCATTTCCCCCAGATATCAGCAGCTAACAGGTTTAGTTTTAATTCCCTGTCATACTCGTCTGCCACAAACACTTTTAAATAGAAGAATCTTGAACTGGCTCAGGTTTGTTCCCAGCAGGCATACTTGTAAAGATAAAAAGACTAAGAATTTTTTTTTCCCCTTGCTTACTCCCTATTTTGGTAGTTTCTAACAAGAAGGGCCAAGGAAGGAATGGAATGTTTAGCCCAGCACCACAGTCTGATCTTGCAGAAAAAAACCCACAAGAGCAGTCAAGGAAAGTAACTCTGTTCCTATTTCTGGGTTTAAATCTTCATGCCAGGTTGTCTTTAATGTCTGGTTCTCAAAGTTTTCCTACTCTTAATCCTTCTTGCTAAAAAAATTGTTTTGTTTTTTTTTTCATCCTACAGCTTCTGGCAGCAAGTGGTATGCAAATGTTCAGTAGCCCATCTGAACCCTGTTTCAGAACAACACAATTTCAGTTTCTAAGTGTCTGAATTACTTTAACTAAATCTGAGGATTTACCTATTGAAGCTTGAGCAGCTCCCTTTCAACTCTGAATGAAGGAAGAATTATGAGACTGGAGTTATTCAATGAGAGCTATCTGTCCTGGCACTTAATCAAAGGGATTAGGATTTGGAAAGAAAAGCCTACAGGTGATCCTCCAGGAAGCATACCAAGCAGTTATCAAAAACATACAAGTTCAAAGCAGCTCAATTTTCATATGTTAAAAGTATTTGGATGAAGCCTCAGGCTTGTTTCTAGGTAAAGAATTGTGTTAAAGCTGTTTGTACTTGCATACTTAGTAGACAAGGGAATGAAATAGCATGTGGTGAAGCAGTACTAGGTCCATCTAACCCTGATGTAACACAATAAATCAATCTTGTTCTGTTAGTGAAACATGATCTGATACTGAGTCCAAGTTTCAGTGCTCCCTTCCCACTCTGGCAGCTGTAACAGACACTCATTTACCTCTTCAGCAAAGGAAGTTGTCATAGCATAAAAGGAAAGATGTTACATGCCACATCAAGTGCTTTAATAATTGTTATTAATCATGTAACTGTGTTCTTACCCTCCACTCAATACACTGAACTTAAAATCTATTTAGTATCTTTGTAAGACTATTTTTAATATTCTAATAATGAGAGATCTGTTTTAGTTAACTCGAGGTGTCAGTAATCAAAGCCAACATTAATTCACAACTACAATGATTTTTATTTACCACAAGCCTTACACCACACTGGCACAAAAGGGCAGGTTAGGGACATGTTCTGTCTCACTGCCAAAAGAGGGAATGCTTGAGTAGCATGGCTGGACCAGCTGTGGATCCAGGATAAAGTACTTTGAGGTTCTAAGCCTCCCCACCACATCTCTGAGATGGCTTTCCTTGCCAAGCACAGGCAGTTACTTTTTACATGGAATAAATGGCTGTCCAGAAGGAGACAGAAATAGAAAGAATCCACTGTACATACTAAGCTCCTACTGAAAATCTCCATAAATCATACAGGCAGTCACCATGAGAGTTAACACTGCATCATTCTCTGCAGAGTTTACCCAGTCTGCAAATACCATGAGAGGTGCAGAGAGCAGAGTTATCCCCAGCAGCAGCAGCTGAGGGTCCTTGGCACCAGTGGTCTGGAAACTGAGACAGTTCCTACAGTACTGAGAGCATGGCTCTGGGCCACAGAAAATTCTTACAACTCAAGAGGTTTTAAAAATGTATATATACATCTCCCTAGATAGATATTTATACATCTTTATATATACATCTCTCTATGTATATTTATACATCTATATATTTATATATATATTTCTATAAATCATTATCTCAACTTGAGGGCAAGTGCTTCACAGCCCAGTCCACAGGGAAGGAGAATGGCACTGAAAGGGAAAAATTATTTCCATGCAGAAAGAAAGAGAAAGAGGAAATATGTGGAGCATCCCAGCTTCCAGTCTTTATCTGAAAAAACTTACAAAACTTCTTTCTGTTTCTTTTTTGTTATTATTACTATCCTGTACACCATATGTATAATCACAGAATATTCTGAGTTGGAAGGCACCCACAAGGATCTTTAAGTGCAACTTTTAACTGCATAATAGACAACAAATTAACTGAACTGTGCACTTAGGAATAAAGATTTCTGCATCCATCAATTTCTCTGGCAAACTAATAAAGAAAAGTTAAGAGTATCTAACTGGGCCAGCTCAGTTAACACAAAAGGAAAAGATAAATTCCATGAAATGACAAAACATAGTAGTTACACAGTGTATGTAGGAAAAATATTTTAAAAGTAGATGTTTATATGCTCACAAAAATCTGATTTGTCAATATTTACAAAACTACTTTGTAATAATTTTTAACCAAGACTTAGACTGTCAACTTCTCCTGAAGTCCCAGGCTTAGCTAATTCAAACAAATAAGGGAAAACAAAGTGTTTGGAGAGCATTATTTTGAGTGGATCATTACAGATTGTACAGAATATATGCATTACTCCCTCCTGAAATACAAACCCTGTAGCAAGCAGAAACTGTAGCAGAGCTACAGACACAACTGAGAAACAGTTCCTTAATACTGACTCTCTGTGGCTTCTTTTCAGCTTTTATTGGTAATTTGCAAATTACCTGCTTAAACACACTTCAGAGACAATCTTGAAGTCCTTACTTGGGTCAAATCCACACTTCAGAGCAACAAGATTTAGTTTAAAAGCACTTAATAATGAGGATCTGGAATAAACTTAATTTATATTCTGTATTGATAGGGTCTCACATGTTTATGTTCATATCTGTAGAATCAGGGCCTTAAATGTTCATAGGTAAAAAGTAAGAATAAAAACATGCAACAGTTTTCTTATGTGTCCTTCACAACCAGTCTTTAAAAAGGCAGAGTTATTGAACAGGAACATCTATTGAAATAATGAAAGTCTGCTAACTATATCCTTGCTCCAAGTAAGATATACATGGTTTATTTTGAACTTATGCTTATATGAGTGAAACTAAGGGAGTAAGAACTCTTCCCTTACTAACACAAGCTTCAAGGCATTGCATTATGAAAAAGTTGTGTGCTAGACTACAGAACAAACATAATACTTAGCATTTTAGCCTGCTGATAGACAAAAGAGCTATTCCAAATAAATTCCAAAGTCTTTAAAGATCCCAGTTATTTTAGAGAATTGCCAGGTACCCGAATTCATTCCTATATTTCACTTGGGGCTTACACCTGTGCCAATAGACAGTACTCACAATCCTGACATTGTGCTAGACACCACAAAAACAAAGAACAGTAATCAGCTGTGAGGAATCTAGAGTCAAAAAAAAAAAAAAAGGACAGGACAAATAGGGCAGGAATAATTCTGTGTTATGGTTACAGCAGTACAGAGATATTAAAGTACCTTCCCTAAGTAGCTATAAAAAAGCAGAGAGAAAGCTGGAATTGAATCCATATCTCTTATCTCTCTTTCCATAGCATAGAAAACAACCCCATCAAACTCAACAATAGCTGAGGGCACTCAGCACTTCAGCACTTTGTAAGATCAGCCAGCAAGAAGTTCATCTTTCTTTAAAATAAAGCTATTGAAGCCAAATATCAGTGTCATTCATAACTGTGCAGCCCCATAAAGATTCCTTATTTCAGTGGAGATCTTTGGAGTGGAATTTGACTCTGGAAAGAGTCAGTTATTGAAACTGATAAGTTTGGTAAGGAATTTTAACTAACTTCAATGGAGTTCCTTTGGATTTACACCAGCATAACAGTGTACTTGTCCTTGTACAGCTATACCAGTTAGCTCTCATAAAAATAGAAAGGGCTGTTACCATCACAACATAAACACTAGAATACATCTTGTGTACACTACTTAAAAAAAAAAGAAAAAAAAAAGATGTATTGCATGATTGCTACAATTCTATTTTTATGTCTTTTTGCCAAAAAGAAAGTATGGTTTTAATATAAGTTTACATCTGCGTGGTATTACATGCATGTAAAACAGATGTAACCCAATTACATTTTCATTTAAATTGCTAAATAGCTACTTAAGTAAAAAGCTAAAATAACATACAAACAACAGTTACTATAATAACAAGTGTTCTTAGAATTAAATGAAAGAGATCAAAGCTACAGCACACAAAATTTGAGCTGGTCTTTGAAAAAGATACAGTGACATAACAGCACTGTATTGATTTACTCAGTAATTTAATGTCTCTACAACTCAGCCAGAAGACACATCTCAGTTTAGCAGAGACACATGGAGGAAAATTCAGGGAGTTTATACTGAGACTTTGGGTCTAATAAAGATTAGACATACTCTACTGGAGTTTATGTAGCAAAATCCCAAATTGGAAATTAGAATACCAATGCAATGCATTCAACTTGATTATAGTTTTAGGCAGACCTCTGAACTGGCTGGACTCAGAAATCACATCCTAACATTTAACCTGAGTGTGCTTTTTTTTTTTTTATTTTTAGCAGAGAATTGCAGTCTTCAGAGTATATATCATATTTACTTCTATTTCAATGTATGCAAACATAAATTTACTAGACATAAATCTGAGTGACTAATAATAATAATAATATGGTGAGTACAGTGGAAAGACTAGAATCAACTCTCCTTGATTATTTAATGAAGGGAAAATAAATCTAATTTTCATTCAAACTTATTTACCAGAAAGGGCTAAAATTTCAAAGCCTGGACACAAAAGGGTGACTTACATTGGTGAGACACATCTAAGCATATGTGAGATAGTCTGGAAAAGGAAATACAAATACAGCATTCTGTATTCCTACTGTCACTCTCAGGAATTTAAGATAGTGGTAATGTTTTTAATTAAAATATTTGCATTGCATGCAAATACCTGTGACTTCTACTGGAGTACCACTTGAGGGGAAAAGCAATCATATATTTTTATCTGCAATAAAACATATCTTTTAATTACCTTATTTGTTCACACTTTTATAGTTTACCATCTGCATGCTTTTCCATCCAAGATACTTGTACAGACTTGTGTAGATGGGTAATAAGATTATGAAATTTCTACCTACTGCCATGAACCAGCTCTTTTGTAGGTTTTGTGTGTACATCTACTCTTTCCTAGAGACTGTTCTTTGTATCCTATTACATTTCTAGGTACTTGTTAGGCTGCATATGACTAATGAAAAGTTCAACAAGCTGATAAGAGCTTGGTAGGAACACGCAAAAGCAGGCTTATTTTTCCCTAACAAATTATTTTTCTATTAAAGAAGCAGTTAAGAATAGTAATAAAATCATAAAATCATAGAATGCTTTGGGTTGGAAGTGACCTGAAGGATCACCTTGTTCCCACCCCCTGCACCCTTCCACTGTCCCAGGCTGCTCAAAGCCCCACCCAACCTGGCCTTGAGCACCTCCAGGGATGGGCAGCCACAGCTTCTCTGGGAATCTGTTCCAGTGGCTCATCCTCCTCACAGGGAAGAATCTCTTCCTAACATCTAATCTAAACACCCAAATGTCACCTGGGAAGTGCTTTTGTCTGTGAGCTTGCTCTGCTGACACTGCAAGCAGCAGCAATCTAACCAGACTGACTCCAGCTGGCCACTCCCTGCTAAACCCTCTTGTCCTCTTTGTTATTTTAGTCTTGAACTAAACTTAGAGCAAACTCTAAGGAGTAACACAACTGAACATGTGTTTCATCTGCCAGCAGTCTGAGTGCAGGACAAGGTAAGCAAAAGCACAAGGTATTCAACCCTCCCACTTACCCAAAACCATATGTAATTTGCAAGAGAAACTTAGGGGTTGTTAAAATGACAAGAGACACATTTGAAACAACTTCAGTTCCAAGGTCAACAGAAGTTAAGATTGCTCAGCATTTAATTACAGGTACTCAGTATGTGCTGGGCTCAGGACCCTCAAGTGAAATTCCCATTTAGAGTCCTCAAAATCTGTAATTTTTCATTCTATTTTATTAATAGTGCACTCTTCTCTTGCTTTTATGCATTCAGAAATGACTACCAGAAGTTTAATGTTTACAGACAACTACTCAATGAATAATAAACATTTTGATTCTGTACAAAAATGTGACCTAGAAACCAAAAGTTGAAACCAAATCATGTGCTTTGAGGCACAAATCAATTTTGGGGGAATATGCAAAGTCAGGAGACAGATCTGAGTACTCCCTGTTGCTGCTGTTCATCAGAAGGAAATAGGAATACAGGAAAGTCCTATTATTTATTATCAGTCAGTCTTAAAAAGATAGATCTAATAACATCACCAATATTACATGCAAGCAGTTTTTTGAAGAAAAGGTTTGGTCTCTTCCTGCATCCTTGATGCTACCAAGAACAAAGAGGAGTCAGAGTGATGACAGCAGGCTGCAGAAATTCCTGGCTTCCAAGGACCTCTCCTTTTGTGCACTGAGGCTCAGTACATAAAGGCTGAAGTACATTTTTACATGTTTCAGTATGAGATCTAGATCATCTGGAAAAAGACACATTTATCTTGCAAAAGCACAGCTTATTCTTTGCTCATTTTAAAGAAATTATCTTCATTAAAAGAAACATGAATTAACTTGCCAGGCAGAGGTTATTCTGGTGTTCTTTTCTGTTCAGCCTGATATAATAACTCAGCTTTATAAAAACTTCCATTTTCACATAACATGAAGCCCTGTATTACTATTTATAGAAAACTTGTGATCTGAATGAAAAAAAGAACTGTGTTTTTTTCCATTGGAAAAAAAATCAACAGTAGTTACTTTATCATGAAAGGTTCAGTGTATGCAGTCACAGGCATTAGACCACTGACACTTCTAAAGGAAGAATCAGCCTCTGACCCTATTTTGAAGTGCCAATACCACTTTAGTGCTTGCATTTTAAAATATTTATTCCCTTCATAGATATTTTATGTGGAGATCTCAGTCCCTCAGCAGCAAACATTCTTATTTTCACATTAGCAGAAGCCCAAGACTAACATGATGCTTTAATATAAAGACTTTCCTTCTTGGAAATCAGATTGTCTTCTCCTGTCTTAAATGCATAAAATCATGTCTACATTTGGTAATGGACAGATGTAGAATCATAAATGTGAAAAAGCAAATTCTTCAGCAAAAAGCTGAAGCTGAACATTTTTGTATTCTTGTCTCTGTGAGGGAAATATCCTTTGTTTTGAATTGTATTTATGCTGTGAGATAATTTACATCACTTTCCAACTTAGCTCTATTTCCTCTATGAATATATAGTTCTGCAACTTCTTTTTTTGGAGGGAGCCATGTAGAACACTGATTCTCATAAAGTCAAGAAATTTACCCAGTGAAGAATTATTTTAAATTATTTTTTTTTCAGTTTCCAAGTGAGTTTCACACTTTCAAGTGAGTTTCTGCCTCTCACAAACAATAATTACATTTCTGAATGCCAACAGCTCTTCATAGAACTCTGGTAACCTTGCATCAGTAAATGCCAGCATGGTGGAGCTGCTGGGTTTTTTCTCTAGAACCTCCTACACAAGTAAAATCAATACTGCCTGACAGGATAAATAACAACCAGGATAAACACTCCACCCCCTGACACAAGCTGCCTTTCATACACAACACAAGGCACCCTCAAGATAGGTATATGCTTTTGTTCATTAATGGTCAGTATAGTCCAACAGTGTGTCCTTTTGATCATATTTTATCTCAACTAACAATTATATGAACTTTCCTATCATGTTCAAGTCCTTTCTTCCCCCATCTCAATTTCTTTTTTCTTTCAGTCATCTTTTCACTCCTTATCAGCAAAATCCTCCAAAACCATTAAATTTTATCATCATGAGTAAAAAAAGGTATTTTGGGTCTCAATTTTCTTTTCAATGTTTACTTCAATTTTTTATTCCTCTTATACACATTGAATATCATTTGCTGCCTTTGTGTCAAGTTTCTATCAACTTCCTTTCTGATCACCTCTGCTTGGACCACCTCTTGTCCACAGAAATCACTTCCACTAAATGGTGTAATAATTGCTTTGAAAATGTTTAGAGCCTTTACAATTCCATGCACCTTTATTCTCTTTTATTGCCCTTAATCTTGCTGGGCCCAAAATTCTAAAATTGTGTTGTGTCTGAGCATTTAAGATTAATTTGAAATTCATTTGATATTCTCTTCCAGAGTTTGATATTGTCATCTAGCAGGTCCTTGGACTCCCCTGTCCCATTCTTGGTTCATTCATCTCAAGTGACCAGTTCCTTCATATGGAATGTATTAAACTTTTGCTTTCCAACATAATAAGCACTGCTGTAGATGGATTTGACCCCACTGCCAAATTCACATTGTGCCCCTAACAACTCTGCAAATTTCTTATCAAATTAAAAACTTCGAATGACTGATCCATCTTCTACAATCCCTTAAGTCCCTGTTTTTCCATGTTGGGTTAGGTAATTCAGAAAATTACTTCAAGACACACAAGAACATTTAGAAATATAAAATGTGTCTTCACTAGTAATCTTCACTAGTAATTTATTTGGGAGCATACTTTTTCAATTATGAGCTGATCTAGCTGTTTCTAAGAAAATGAAACCTGTCTTCCTTCTTGGTGAAATTTAATATTGCAAGAGATACTTGTACTCTTGTTCATAAGACATAAGATGTTCACCACCTTTGTCTTTCCTGTCCTTGCTCTATACTATGTTTTATTTTGATATCATGCAAGTCTGATAAAGTAAAACAAATTTTACCAAACTGGTAAAAACTTACCCTATGTACTTCTATCCTGTGTAGAAGTGGCTGCACTCAGGGTAATATGCTTCCAGGGAAATGCCAGACCCACGTCAAGGGAGACATGAGAACATAAGACACAAGACCATCTTTCTGAATTTTCCTCTACTGTATGAGATAAAGTACCAAACTAAGTTTACTTATTTTCATTTGGATTTCTGGAACCTGTGGGGATGGAAAAGGAATCCCAGGAATTGTTTCTTTAACTGATTTGCATGTTACATCAAGCAGGTACTTCTTTTGCCCCATGTACAGCACAATGGAGAAGATGATCAAATCCAAAACTCGTAAAATTTAGACTTCACTCATATACATAAATTTCACTTGATTCCTTATATATAAATCTGTTGAAACAAACCTCCCGCTAAAAGGCTAAAAGAAATTTTATTTTATTAAGTAGCACATGGAAATAAGCCTAGTAATTTCAAAGACATAATATGGAGAGAGTAGCAGGGATAAAATGAAAAGAATATAAGTATAGAGAGATCCTTCTGGGACCCTTAAAGTTTTATGAGAATAGCCCTAATGAAAGATCTCTGAATGTGTAAATGTAAATTAATTGAAGAAATTGAATCTTTACCTGCATAAATTTGTTAAATTTAACAATTAAAATCTATTTAAATGTTAATGATCTAAAATTTAAAATGTGCCCCCCATTAACAGCAATGAAACCCTTTAGAGTTTAATCAATATTAATGAAAGAAAAATGTTAAGGTAACAAAACCTGGTGCATTATAAGCTGTTGGGGAACAGGATTTTTTTAAAGTTAAGTTTTCAATAATCATACAGATTATAGCAACAGATAGATGTATACTGTCTAAAAGAAAATCTGCAATGAACGAATTTAAGACGAGACAAACAATGGAAGGTCATTCATCAATTTGGCAGTGCCACCTCACATACACTAAACCAAAACTTGATATGAGAAAATGAACAAGTAACTGCTAAGGAGCTGAAGAACAAAGATTGAATTAAGCCATTTACCACTACATAAAATACAGGTGCCATGTGTGCATATCATCAGCAGGAAACTCACTGCACCCAAAACTGCCAAGCAGGAATTCTCTAAGGGAATGAAACAAGTAAAAGGTGGAATAGCTGGATCTGTACACAGTACACATTTGCCTATTGTTATGCCATTACAGACCATGCAAGATATTTTGTCTTCACATGAAGCAAAGTGATTACCCCAAAATTTAGTAACCAACTACATATGGCAATCACAGCAAATAAGAAAGCAATAATGAATGTTAACACATTTCCATGCTTTGCAGATGACTAACATTTTAAATATATAATCTTTAAAAATTATTGAAAGAAAATCTTTAGTAACTAAAACTTAACAACAGTTGCTATCTTAATAAAAGACAGCTTTGTGACAGAAATATACAGAACTGCTGCACAAAGTTTTTGGGAGCCACTATAAATTTTTTGATTGCTGATGGTCTGGCACTAAAATGAAATGATAGCCACAGTATGCAAACAAGCCTCCTGAACAAAATATTAATATAAAGTTCTAAATAATTCTTCAGTGGCCTGTTTATAAGGAGGAGTCTTGTTAGAACACCTCCGAATTTAACTTCTGCATTTCTTCTATATTCAAGGTATGCCAGACAGAATATAACCTCAGTTTAGAACAGATACTTGTGAAGTTTCTTTACATGTACACTGATATCTCAACACCAGTATTCTGCCTAGCAAAGAGATCATAAATATCTTCATTTTTTAACCTAAGGTGGGTAAATAAACTCTGATCTGACTTCAGTTCCACCTTGTATGCTTAATGACACAATTTTAGATCTGAATAGCAGATACTAGACTTGTACTGTGTTGTGAAAGCAACTATTATTAATTCTGTGTCTGACATTTCACTTCACAAAAAATACACAGGCTCTTCTAGACAAATTAGAAGTAAAAAGCACATTCAAACTAGGAAGAAAAATTAACTAATTTATATGAATATGGTACAGTTTGGATATGTTTAGATGGCAAAGCATGAAGAACTAAATAGTTTTGGTCCCTGCCTCAAAGCAGATATAATACAATTAAGAAAGATAAAAAAAGAATGATGCATAGAGGACTCTGTATTAAAAATTAATTTCACGAATGAACAAAAAGCCACCATTCAACCAAACTCCCAATTTATCAAGGGAATTAAGTTTTTACTATTTTCTTATAAAAGCAACAAGCTATCAAAAGGAGAGAGAACTTCTGGTTTGGGGGATTTTTTGGTTTTGTGGAATTTTTGGTTTTGGTGGTTTGTTTTGAGTTTTTTAGGGGGGAGGGAGTGGGGTGGGCTGTGGTTATAATCTTTAGTATATAGAGCCACAGCTCAGAAAAGAATAGCAAGGCTATTAAAAGTCCACATAATTTAAAAACTACTGCATAAATTCACTGAGAACAAGTATCTATGCAGGACCATTAAAGATACCACCTTTGTGTCAGAAATTCTGTTAGCCACAAATTATCAGGGCTAGGTCAATATTCAGAGAGAAAATCACTTATTCCTTTTTTTTTTTTTCCTTTTGCTGTGTGCTATTGTCCCTCACTGTGTGGCACTGAGCTAGAAAGGTTTTTGGTCTGACCTGGCTTGGTGTTGCTCACCATGGGGGAAAGAGAGCAGAACAACAGATTATTACAGAAACTTCACAGCAATCTACTTCCCCCACTCTTCTTATTGATAGACATATTCTTCACATTGTTGTATTAAAGCCACAAATGGAGACAATATTAAAACAAAAAACAAGGATGCTACTTAAAAATTATTAATCTTGAGTGGCATGAGTGTGATATTCAGAATAAAGTACTTGGTATTCAGGCCATGCATGCACCACGATGCTCTGAAAGGAGGGACTGCTGGGAGCAGCTATGGACACTAATGAGCTACAGCTGAAGTGTAAAGATGCAGAATTGTTCCAGGCAAATGTGTGCTGGGGAAGGAAGTTCATACAATGAAGAAGGTTCCTTTCCTGAAGGGGGAGGTGGAGTCTCTAACTTGCAATTTATATGGAAGAAACATTCCCAAAATTAGTGTCTGGCTTATGTAAATCTCTCATTCTCAACCCATGGCTTTCCCTCCTCTCTACGACAGGACAGAGTTATCTCTAACAGTAATTTATTTACAACTCAACTGCAGCCAGCGTTGCTGAAGCCTTCTTTAAATCATACATACACATGCTTAGATTAATAAACTATTCCATTTACTTGCCAATACTTATCAAAACTCTGTCATGAGAAAAAAGGACAGACTAGAAAATAAGTTTAAAGAACCTCAAAATTGTTCATAAGTTTTGCAACTGTTTGTAAGAAAGAATTTTTAATTCAGAAAAAAAGGACAAATGCTGTTCTTTTAATTATCAACATTTATCTCTGGCACAAGAACATCAGGTATATTATATAGAAGATTCTTTTAATATAGAGGACAGATGGTAACTTCACTCTTGGGACTTCCTTAGACTGCCCCAGAAAAAAAAAAACCAAAAAACAAAACAACCAACAACCCAAAACAAAACCAACACCAAAACCCCCATAATTGTAAAAGGCTTTGAATATTCCCAAAGGAATGATAGTCTGGATATGGGAAAGCTGAACTGTCTTGTTTGCGAAGCAAATGATAAAACATTTGAGGACTATACAGAAACTCCTAGGGATGCCAATTTATAAAATTCACTTTAAATAGTATTCAATTTAAATAATACTTCCTTGCCATCTAAGAATAAAAATTTAGAAATCACTCAAGCACTTTCAAATTTTACTTGTTTATTTATACATAAATATTTTGAAACAAACCTTTTGGAAAACAGAATTATGTTAGCAGAATTTAAGATAGCATAACATATAAATGCAAGCTGGGAATCCCAGCTGGAAGCTGGGAATGCTTAGGAAAGGTGTTGCTTGTTTTGCATCATAAACTAACAAAACCAAAGCAGACTGCACAATCCTTTAAAAAAACCACTTATGCCTGTCTAAAATCATACATGCATCCATATATGCATGTGACTTTTCACAGGCATGTTTCATACTTCATTTACAGGGTGTTAATTTCGTAAGCTGTGAATCCACATTTTCTCCTTGAGTGTTAATACTCTTTATGTCCTGCTGGGTAAACAGCCAGAACCAAACTGGTGTTCTGAACTGTCCCTGACAAGATTTAACCTTCCTACACTTGGTTTTCAGCACAGTAAAACCATTTACTTTTGTAAATTTTAAATTCCTCATTAAACAAGAAAATTTAAAAAAAAAAAAACAAAAAACAAAAAACCAAACAAAACCAAAGAAGTCTGAACAAAAAAAGGCATATCGTATTCACTTAAGGAAACTGGAAGCTGTCCTTTTTGCAACCAAGTTGATTGAATATCCTGCAATTGCAGCATAATGTGATTATTACTAAGGGTTTACATTTCCCTAAAAAAAACTGGAATCTACTTGACTAAATCAGGCTCATCTCCATTTCTGGTGCTTTGGGCCACAAATGATCATTTCTGCCTCTCCCGTTTTTCTTTACATTAGCTTAAAAGGCACAAAGCAGTAAGTTTCTTTTTTTCTTCTTAACCTTTTATATGTAAAGAATGAAATAATGCAAATATTTTTCCTCCTTGATTTTAGACCAAAGTTTCAAAACAGCAGTATTTTATATTGCAAGAAGTGTCCTTTAAATAATTAAAGGATTCGGCTCCTTCCCTAAGTTAAAAAATATATAGAACAAGCACAGCCATCAATACAGGATTTGCCCCTCTCTGAATTAATCCAATTATTCAAATGTCAGTTATAACTGTCAGAGAGCAGTTCCTTGGGCTGGACCAAACTGTTAAAAATTAAAACTGTTTTACCTCGTTTAGTCTCTCTGCCTTTTTAATGTAAAATCCATGGTCTTGACAAAAAGTTGTGGGATTTGACACCCAATGCAACACAACCCTATTTCTGTCATACATGCATAATTCACTTTGGAAATTTGCACTTGCTTTAAAATATTACTAAAATATACATGTAACATATGCTAATTCAGCCGCACTGGCTTGCGAGCTCCAGCCACTAGGTTATATGTAAACTTTGCCAAGTGCATACACTGTACATAAAGGGATTATAAATGAAAGAAAAGATCACTGTCCCTAGCTCTCAGTTTCCAGCCTTGGCCAAACTGACAGCCCCAAATCCCAGCAACATCTAACATGCCCTTCCTGTGGAGAAGACAGCCTGTTCTCAGAGTCTTAATTACATCCCAGCTGACTGCCCAGCGTTGCCAAAATCAGGCAACAAACGATGCACCTTCACTTGCAATATGGTCTGCTAAACAGACTCCCAGTCACACAGAAAGAAACTTTCACAACAAGGAGAAATAAAGGGACAAGCGAGAGAGCGAGGGAGAGGGCAAGCAGCAATCCAGAGACAGCAAAAGCCTCCTCCCAGACTCCTGGGGGAGCGGCGAGCAGCAGCACGTAACAAACACGGCTATCCCTGGCTCCCAACAACCTCGCAGCCCAAGGTGCCTCATGCCAAGGACTGCTGTTCTCCAAGATGGGCCACTGTTCCTCAGACTGGCTAGATTAATGATTGCTAAGGAAGGCTAACCAACCCCTCACTGCTCAGGCCATTATAATTACAGAAGAACAGCATGCCGCATTCTGCAATCGCAAATGGTATCATATGTTTTCCTGGCCGGCTTGCACGAGGAGCTTTATTTACACAGATGAAGTGCGAGAGGACGTGGATTTAAAGCAGAAGTATTTTAAAATTAACAGAATTGCCTGTGCTTGTGGATACCCACCAAAGAAAGTTGCACTGAGATCTGGTTTAACTGGCAGAGCCACAAAGATCAAAGTCTCTGTGAGGGAAAATGCTCACCCATCCTCTCTGAGTCTCATGGTTATACAGAAAATACAGCATTGAAAAAGTTCTATTCCCTTAATGAAATGAATTTGACCTTACAGAAGTGCTAATAAAGCAGTTTCACTAAGACCACAAGACTCTTTTAGAATCTGAAAAAAAACCGACTTCACTCTTACTAAATGTGCTAAGGAAATGTAGAGATTATTTTCTACTAATACAATGAATATTAATATCAAAATTACGTCAATTAGATTCCAAAAGATAGACTTCATCTTATTTTCCAAAAAATGTTACTATATGCAAATATATAATTACATTCTAGAAACAGGGTAGTTGCACTATGATTTTTAATTAATGTATAGCTTACAATAGTAAAAAATATTTTTGGGTTACTCCAAGTACCAAGGAATCTATTTCATTGATAAATCTTGGTAATTCTATCTAATAGATATACTTAATTTAAAATTTTTTATCCTTCTCAAATACACATTTGATGAACCAGCATAATACAACCTTTATATAAAAAGATATCTAGTCCATCAGTTTAATACTTCTTCAATCTAATTCTCCGTGTTTGAATTTGTATCTGATGGACCATCTTTTTCCAGTATTTTTGTGAATTGTGTTTTTAAATCTATGAACCTGATTGTGGCAACTTTTCTAAAGGAAGATGGAGAGAAAGAAACCTAAGAGGTCGTTAATATGACCTCATCTACTGAGGTAGATGGCTAATTACAGGACTGCAAAATAGTTTGGCTTTTCAGTACAATAAATATCTACAAAATTTTTTTCACTTGACAGTCCTACACACACATGGATGAGTATCCTTCAGCGGCCACACAAAGGACTATACCCTGCAGCCTTTGTAGCAATGTAGGAAATTCATAGTGCTCCTGAACCTTGCATTAAGCAGAGCTTTCTTTTACAGAGCCTGTGACACAGAGTTTAAGAAATAACAGAGGGTGAGGCTTTTTGCTTGCTCTGGTTGGTTAGTTTGGTTTTAAATACAGACCTCTAGGAACTGAGAGAAAAACCTGCTCTGTACATATTTTTATACTCATAAAATACATTCCAACTACCTCAAGAATACTAGTAATACAACAGAAAATTATTAAAGTGAAGACCAATTGATTAAAAAAACAACACATACACCACACCCCCTCAAAATAGTGAATAAAGCACTATATGCAAACTACCCTCCCAAAAGTGCATCTGGCACTGAAGGGTGATTTTGCATGCTCACATTTAAATCTTGACAATATACTATTGGACATTTATCTTTTTTTTATTTTAAAGACATGGTGTCATACTCTTTTAACTCCAGACCCACTGCTCTTTACAGAGTATAATACAGAGTAAAATGATTCAACACACACAATCTTATTAAATCTTCTCAATGCCAAAATACCAGGGTTTTTTTCCAGACTTCTCATAGCATAGAACACGAGCTGGTGAATGAGTCAGCCTCAGAAAAAGGTGCTGTGGAAGCTTGGAACTGAATATTATCCATCGATCAACAGCTCCCACTGTTCACTGTGGCCCGCCAGGCTCAGGGGGAGCAGAGCACAAACAGTGCTCCAAGTGGGATGCAATGGCTGCTTTCCTGCAAACTTCCATCCTGACAGCTGTGGAAGGCATTTTTATTGGATAGCTGCACAGGCAAGAACAGCGTGGGACTGCAGTCCGCAATATATTGATACAGGGTCTGTAAATATGCTGGATGCTATGGAACAGGAGGGTAAAAAAGCATGTACATCAACCAAGGAATTGTCACAGAATTTATCTTGTAGATAATATATTATAATGGCATGAGTAAAAGGTCAGAATAGGAAAAGGGAGGCAAAGAAAGGATGCCATAGAAACATTATCACAACATAGTAATAGAATTAGGAAATAAATGTAGATTTATAACTGGCAAGTAAGTGTTTGCACTATTCCATACTCCAATGCTAGTGAAATATTGTATTCAGAGAGAATTGCTTACTATATAGACATTTGGATAGATACTATATTGAAATTTGAAGTTACATATTTTATTTAGATTTGTAAATAAAGATGCATGTATTTTAATCCATCTCTGGCTGCTGTCACTGATGTTCAGTATTTTGGTGCTGCAAAAGCTGATTTGTTGAACATCCTATTTCTGTGAATAGCCCTAAAGGCCTGGCTACAATGTGTGCTTAAAACAGAGTAAATTCAAATCAAAATATGACAGATTTTGCATCAACTAAGCAGGACAAAACAATCATTTCTTTATTTGAAAAATAAACAGTGCCACTGGCTGAAGATGCCACTAAAATTACTGCACTGTTCTTTTGTAGCCACATATCTCTCACCTGAAAACCACTGCTTAGGTGAGCACAATGGGGACACCAGAGCTGCACTGGGGATGCAAATTCACAGACATTAAAAGATGTGAGGAATTAAGAAATTATTATGAACAGGTGGAAGATTGTGAGACTTTCCTGCAGATGCCTGTCTCTTCTGTAGACTGTGGAGATAAGCACACAGCTTTTTTCTGAGTCACTCTCAAGTTCAGCATTAGTCTACTGCAAAAATATAACAGAAAAGATGAGCTGTATCCAAGCTTTTTCTGGCATGAACAGAATTGACATTGGAAATCCAAGCCTATATGACCAAATCCTATTCCAAAAAGAAAACAGACTGTATTTTTATTGGCTGCTGTTAGTTGTAAAGGACAGAGGGCAGATAACACCTAGCAATCAGCAGAAGTTCTCTAGGATTCTGTTTATATGTGGTAGGAACAGTATTTGCGAATGGAAAAAACAATTAACAGTTCTTTAAAGCAAAATAAACTGCACCAGATACACTACCTGTCACACAAAAAGAAGATGTGAACAAGGTAGTTCATGGTTATCCACTATTTCTAGAAGAAATAAAGTAAATCACAACATTGTTCCAGCCAGCAGGTGCAAGAAGCCATTAAAAGCAAGTTAGAAAATACTCTTTTATACAATAAAGTTTATAGTAAAGCTTTCAGGTATTACCTACAAACAACAAAATAATATTTCTACTACTGATCTATCTAGAAGGGAACACAGTGTGATCTTGTTTTAAAGAAACCTTTTTCAAGGAAATAAATGACATTTAACCACCTATGATTGGGCATTTATATCATCACCCAAAGTCCTGAGCTTAGAAATTGCATCCACTGGTTTAGATCAACAAATTTCAGCCTCTACTGGCATTATTATTTGCTTTTAGCAGAAGGAAGTTAATTAAAATATCTTTAGGGTGGAAAGACAGTGTTTAGGTGCTTTAAAGAAACATCTTCCTTCCAACCCAGCAAGAAAAACTATGCTGAAATATGAACTCCCAAATCTCCTAGTATTTATACCTTCACTAGTGCATTGTGCAAAAAAGTCAGAAAGATTCAAAACATAACTCTCTGACCTGGAAATAAGGAGCACAACCAAGTGATGAAGATAGTGATGAACTTGTAAAAGGTCACTAGGATTCAAAAGCTTTAGAAGTTATCACCTGTTATGTACAAGATTTTGAAATGAACAACATAACTAGGTAATCTGAGAGTTCCTAAAGAGGAGGAAGAGAAAATTATTATTCTTAATAATAATAGTATTTTGGCTTGTTGTGCCCTTTTAGATGATAAACAGCAAAGATCCCATAGAAGTTTCACAACACTGGAAATACAGGACTAAAAGTATGCAACAGAAGGTGGTGCAGAGCCTTGAGCTGACATGATAAATTTGTGAAGCCATGGCAGCAGCTCTGCCTGTGGCCTGTATGAAATACACACCCTTGAAGATCTCTGCCCAGCTTGGGAATGATAGAACACTGAAATTACTGCAAATCAGTATTTAAAACATACTTCTACACAAAGAACTGGACACTAATGTTGGGTTTTTTTCCTTCCAGCAGAAAAAAAATCATAGTAACGAAGTAGTACAGAAAGGCTGCTGAAGCAAAGCATTCCAATAAGAAACAGAAAAAAGAACTTTTAAGGTGTGAGGCTAATTAGCAATTGACTCCATTTCCAGAGAAATGGCAGACTCCCATTTCCCACCATCCTCAAATCCATGGACACCATTCTGAAAAATGCATTTTAACCCAAAGATAAACCACTGAGCTCATACAGGGACAGCCAAGGGAAATACAACTCCTTAAAATACACAGGAGCTCAAACCAGATGGTCTAAATGTCCCTTCTGGACTTGAAATCTATGACAGAAAAAAAACATTGAACAAATAGAGAAGATGGAAAATAAACTACAAATCTTCCTTTAAAGTGTTTGTTCCTTCAAATAGAACTGAATTCTACCCTGTAATCTGAGCCCTTCTAATTCTACCAATGGCATGCAATTTTTTAATGTGCTATTTGAAAACGTATTAAATTTTCAATCAAAGTATTTGCTTAAATTATGCACAGATAAAATCACAAAGGCAAAATTTATCTTCATTACTAAATGGTAGAGACTTTAAAATGGCATTCCTTTCAGATGAAGGAAATACATCCTCTTACTACAGTTTTCTATTACTGCAAACCTTGAATTGAGCTCTGAACATCCAGTGAATTGTGCTTTTGAAGAATGCACAAGATGAATGTCATATTCACTCAGCATCCATAAATCAGCTTGAATAATTTAATACCTGTTGAAATTTTCTTCCAATTTATTACATGAAAGAATAACACGAGAAGTAATTACAATAAAGAAAAAGTTCAGGTGCAACAGCGTTAGTTCAACATCTAGGATCAAGTGTCAGTGGAGATTAACAAATTTCATTCATTTTATCTCCAGCACTGGAGACACGCAGCTCCTAGCTTTAATAGTCAGGAATGTCTGTTAGTTAAATGACTTTGTAAAGGCAGTCAAGTGAGGGCAGACAGCGACAGTTTAATTAGGGAGCTTGCTATAACTCTATCTGGGAGCTGTAGGCACTGGACTAGAACAAGTGTAAAATGGCTCTCAATACTGACTAGCAACCCCTGCCCCCCCAGCCAACAAAAACCCTCCAACACAAAAAAACCCCAAGAAGATACTTTTCATGGCAGGTTCTCTCATTTATTCTGGCGTCAGGTTGGCTACAGGTGAACAGGAGCAACGTAACCGCTGCAGCAGAAGAAAGGTGAGGTTAAGAGAGCAATCATTTATCTTGTATTGATTTCTGGACACTATGTCCTAGATACATTCCAAGATAGAATGACAGCTTTCTGTTTTGTGTCGGTAAGAGAAGAAAATGACTAGCACCAGTACCCATTGTTTTCCTATCATATTTCCTTTTAGAAACATGCCACACTTAGATTTTTATTCAGACAAGGAAATCCAAACAAGTTTATCACAGAAAAGGAGGGTTAGGGGATGGTTAATCAGCCATTTGTCTTTGCTGCTGGATAGTTGGGAGTCACAGGGTCAAAACTGAGCACAATTGGACCATTTGGTTTTATCTCAGGTAACCCTACATCTCTGGTAATTGAACCCATTTCACTCGGTCAGAGTTCCTGTCACTCATATTCAATGTCTGTCATTACTGAGAAATGCTTCATGACATATTACACTGACAGAACCACCACTGCAAGGCTAGAAAGAATCCCCAGGCACCAGAAGTAGAAGACAATGGAAGCTTCTTTCAGACCAGTGATGTTTAACATTTTATGTGCTGACATTGTGACTGTAACCACAATATAACGAAAGCCTAGCAAATGGAAGATCAAAAAAAATCCATAGTTTATCTGCTTCAGGGACTAGCAGGCAACATCAGAAATAAAATGAACTGGCAGCTCCAAGGTTACTTGCACATAACACTAAAATCCTTTGAAAAAGCTGTATGTATAAACACACACTTAATTCTAGACCTCAATATGACACTGATTTTATTTTGGATGGGCTTTACAACTACTACACCTCTCTTAACTATGAGCATCCAAATCCTTTTCTTTCTGCTACAGTTTTTTTTACTTATAAGCTGCAAACAGTAACAGGAGCACAACTTGCACACCTTCTGTTTCACTGAAGACGATGGAAAACAGCCAAGCTTTTCTAACCTCTGAAACACTCCTGTACATAGAAATTCTAAATACAAAAATGCCAGTTACCCTCTCACTTTTCAGCTTTAAAGTCCTTACAAGTGATCCCCTAATTTATTTTCTCTGTAGATAAACTACTTCACTTTGCTAGGTCATTGCTGCAGCATTTGACAGGCACAGCACTCACCTCTGACACACTTGAATTCATCAGATACATTCAAGCCAGATTCTTTGGACCACACAAATTATTTGCAGGATCTTTCTCAGGCTTAAAATCCTACAATTGTATTAACTGAACATCAACATTCATTAGAAGTGAGGGGATGGAAAGTTGAGAGACTTGAACTGGGTGATAGGGGAAAGAAAAAAAAAGTCAGCAAAAGACATTGAAAACTTCATTGTCATCTTGATGAGTTTAGCTCAATTTTACCTTAAAAGAATGTGGAACAAGAGTATCTAACAAATCATTTAACTGCATCTCTTCAAGTAACTGATGTGAAAATTGATTTCACCATATTTAAAATTTCATTTTTAAGAATCACCTTTAAACTAAAAGTTACTAGATCTCAAAGACCCTTTGCTAAGTACCCAGCCCATATGTTAAGACTGTATTAGCTACAATTGATTATTTGTAGTAGTTATTGTACTGCTTAATGATGTCCTGACCAACCAGCAGAGAGAAATAATTTCTTTCCATCCTGAGTGCCCTGAACTAAAAATAAACAGGATTAAATTCTGCTCACAAATTTGGTAGAAGCCCAGAATTTCAGCTGAGATTATTATATTAAACACTTATTGCTTCAAGGCTGAAGCAAAAACCAAAGGAACATCAATATTGTGAACAGTTTGATTCCATCCTAAGATTATAATGAATTTCACATAGAATAATGGAAAAATATCCCTAAACTAGAGCTTTCATATTTTATTAAATCAACTTTGATTAATTTATAGGATTAAACCAAATTTTTGCACTGCTCTGATGCAGTATGTGAGTGAATATTTTAAATAAAGAGTTGCTTGAAATTCTGAGATCAATAAAGAACTTTAGCATTATTCACTATCAGCTACAGAAATTGAAATGGAAAAGATAAAGTCATCTTAAACTATGAAATTGCAGTAGGAAGAGCTGAGAAAATACTGCCTGAAGTTCATAAAAGTTCTAATATCAAGTGCATTACTTCTAAAGCAACCATTATTTTCACTTTAAGAATAAAATGTATTTCATTGAGAAGTACAAAAAAAACTTAAATAGATTTAGAAACTACAATTCACAGCAGTAAAAGCAGTTAAGATGTCCAATAAGAATTATATGACAAACAGTAGCACAATAATTCAGCCATTAATAAATCTGGCACACTAACCATTATCTTGTCATAAAGTAAGATAATATATCACCAATCCCTCCATGCTGGACTTTATACTGTATTTATATGCTAAAAGCCTTCTTAGAAGCAGATGCTTCAATTCAAAGCTCCAAAACCCCACTGATATGTACTGGTGCTATTCAGCTATTTCTCAAAACTTCCATGCACAAAGCAGGGAGCAGGTTTGGGAGCACTGTGGCCAAAGAATCAAAATGAATGATATTCAGGTTATAGCTTAGCAGGGAAAAAAAGTGTTGCAACAATTTTTCTAATGCTGAAATACCATTTCACCAAATGTTCCTGTCAAGGCATGGTTTAATTACCTTGGCACCCACGCCACTTATAATCACCTGTCATTAGCAACAAGGCTTGCATCTGTTTACACGTCTGTCAGAAATGCCAGCCCAGCTCATGTCTAAGGAAAACACAACTTTTGCTGGTGCTTGACCCCAGATGTGGAAAGCTCACGATAAATTACATCCAGGGCAAAACATTTCACAAATTTCAGCTGTAAATAGTACTAAAATGGTTTTGCCATAATGCTTTCCCAGCATGGATTTTGTAAACATGAGGTATCTCTCTTTTTCATTGTCATATATACTGGCAATTTCATCTAGGAATTTCAAAATGCTATATAAGGTAGAATACATAGTTCAACCTATACTAAAAAGAACTTTCTAGAGGTACAGGGCAATGACACTGTTGCTCTGATTCTTAAGTTATGTATAATTCAGACGGACAGGGCAAGATAGGACAAACTCTGAATGATATTCTGGCAAACTCTGCTCACTAGAAGGACTCCTTGTGTATCAATTCCACAGGCATACCTGGAAGTCAGGTGTGCATGCACACACATGTTGGGTGGTAGGTCAGTAACATGCTAAATTGAGGGACAGAGTCTATTTTGATAGCTTTTATAATTCTAGGACTAAAACTCCTGAGGCAAAATAAACGCAGTTTCCATTTTTGTCCTGTGCAACTGGAACACTCACTCAAAGCTATTCTAGCTAGTTGGCAAATACCTTTAAAACAAGTAAATCACAAAAGCAATTTTATGGCTCAGTCCTGCAAATACTCTCTGCTGCAGCACTTGCTCTTTAAAAGCCCAGCAAGTCAGCTGTGAATTCAGAAGTGTTCTGAAGGATCAAAACTCTTAATAGGTGTCAGCACCCCGGGGCAATGCCCCACACAGAAGGGATGCACACCTGCCCTTTTCTTCATATAAGCACATGTATGGCACCCCAGGTGTCACTGCATTCTCACTCCTGCTTCAAGGACTGCAGACAGCTTTTTGTATACACTATTTCTAGTAAGTTAAAGGACCTTAAATCAAGTCCTTCAGCTGCTAAAGTGAGAAATTTTAGTGTACAATATTTTCACATCTTTATAATGCTGAAAATAAAAGCTTGCAGATACTACAGAAATGTGCAGCTATGGTGAATACTACAATTTAAATACACTTTCTATCCGTGTAAGACACATGAAACAAAGCCAAGAACTCTTTGGCTTTACATTCTAGTGAAATCCAAACTGTTCTGAACGATTATAAATGGTTACTGTTTGTCTTGGCTCCTACCTATATCAGATTCAGACTGAAGAATCTTAGTGAATTATAAAGGATAAAGTGGATATTTCTAAATTACAAGACTGCAATTCCAGTGGCTCAGTGTATCAGTTTTCTGTTTCATCTAAGTTTGCTGTGGAGAAAATTGTGGTATCTGACAACAAAGGATTGAAAACATTTACTTTCATGAGCCAAAAACTTCTTGCCTCGATTATTCTGAAGATTAAACCCCCCACCCTCTCCAACCAAAAAGATGAAGATCAGTTACATTTTGTTAATGACTCAAAGGGACATAGGCTACCAACAGAATAGTTAGAACAGAATTGAAAGGGCACACAATCAGAAAGGAATATGATTTAATTAATCAAATGCTGAGTTTTAATCCTCGAGTCACGTCTGTGTTTTTCATGTAACTTTCAGATTGGTACCATTAAAAGTTAAGGGAAAGTGAACACTGCCACTGCATCTTCTGTTTGATGGGGAGACATAACAGGACTAACAGTCTATCACCACTGAAATACAGCACCCTTTGTTTACTTTGGGGTTTTTATGTGACATTAATAACTTCTTGGCCAGATAGCCAGGCCAGGTTAGTGACATGTTAGCACTGCTCACATCCAGAGCAGAAGAATGCAGCATCTCTGAGTGCAGCACACACCAGTAATGCCAGCTTGTGTTCCACCCAGAGTCAATCACCAGGGCTGGATTAATCAGTAGGAAAGACAATCAGCACACATCAAAATGAAAATTCCTTCCTCTAGGTTTGTACCAAACTTGTAACTGAATAAGCAACACCATAATCACAACTTCAATTGAAACATAAAGCTCACAGTACTATTGACACTGATTTTCTACAGTCACTACAGTTTGCTGAATGGTGAGAATAATAAAATTTGTGTATTTGACAACCAGAAACCAGTTAGGAGTGTTCCACAGACCAGGGTAACCAATGCTGAGGATCCATGCTTCACAGAAACCCATGCAAGTCAATCATGATTGCTTCCCCTTCTCAGGAATAACTGATTTCATAGAAAATCTGAGAATCAGAGTGCTTAGTAGAGAACAGCACAGACAAGGATCATTTTAATGCCTAAACTGCACTATAAATTCTGTAGAATATGGACCATATAATATTCTTCCAAATGCTCCCTCAATTAGCACATGGTCAAAAACTTGAACCACATCATTATTAGTTTATTATAAATTACTCCTTATGTTATAAAGAGTAATACATGACCAGACAAGATTAATTAAAAATCAAAAATGGAAAAGGATGAGGACCAATGATGCATGGATGGCAAGGCAAGAAGGAAGCAGAGAATAAAAATTTCTAGGGAAAAAACCCAGAACTTCCCCTTAGGGCCTTTCTTGAAAGCATTGAAATCCATAAGAAAAATATGAAGTTAAGCTGGTGGGTTTATTTTGGACTGAATGACAAAGAGTTTTTGAGCAGCATTTCAAATATGACTGCTATTGTAACTGGTTAGACAGAGAAGGTCACTGACTACTAATCATCAAAGACCATGTAAGTTATTCCATTTCTAGAATGTCTCTGTCTGAATGAGGCTCAGTTCCACATACATAAACCTAGAGTTTCCTCCTTCCACTGCATTATTCAACAGCAATTACACTGGGGATGTTATGTAAGAATCACCCCATGTTCCAAGCCCTAATTTAAGGTGATATGCAGCTACCTGGAGCTTATGGAGCTTCATTCCATGAGATGTATTCAACCACACAGAAAAAAAAAAAATCCCTAACCTATATTACTCGTAAAAGCTCATTACAACTAAGCTCTTCACTGTCCTATAATTAAAATAATTATTACAAATAACTGTCCCCTAAAAGTAAGCTCATAGATACAGATTTCAATTGTGAACCATCTGGTTGTAGTTTTCCATCTTCCAGCATGGGGGGTGATAGCAGTCATATACCCTAAAATGAAGATTTAAATAATTTTATCAATACACACAGCATTAGAGTAATGAACCCCAGAAGTCTCAGCTTCCTAAGATATTTCTGCATTAGAAAAGACAGATGACTCCTGAAAGGTAAGCTAGCATTTCTGCAGCAAACATTACCCCAGTCTAGCACAGGACATAAAACTTGCCATTTGCACCATTAGGCTTGCCAGGACAAATGAGAGGCTGGGGGTGATGTATGGCACAGGAAGGCAACCACAGCTGCTGGCTTCTGCAGAGGAGGACGTAGGTGCTCTGCACCTGAGTCTGCAAATATTTATTAAGCCCTTAACAGTGAGGTTGTGATGTTCAGAACAGCCACTGCTGAAAACCATTATCTATGGATAATTAACTATGTCAGGACACTGAGGTCCTAACATGAGGTCCTCATAATTCCCCACTAAGGGAAAGACAGTACATTATTATAATATATTAGTAATATTTAACAACAGGATCATACTATTTGTGTTTTAATAATGAAGGCTGAATACCATAGCTGGGTTTAAATTAATATTAGTTTCTGATAGTGCCAAGCTTAGAAAATTCTCAGTTGTGTGTTACTACTGAGCAATGTGATACTGCAATACAAAATGACAACATCTAATTAGAAAATTATTTACTTATAAATAAAGAATTTGTGTCCTTGCAGGTTTAATTATTATTAATGCATTTTTTCTCTCATTTGCAAGAAGTCTAAACTTGTTGGGAGGACAAAAGAAAAAAAAAAAAGAAATTCCTATTTTTAACTTGACCAAAATAATTCACTTGAACTTTGGAAGCCCTTGTATTTTTTTCATCCAATTTTTAGAAACAGCTAGGAAAAAAAATTTCATCACGCAATAAAAAGGCTTTTTGACACATGAAGACAAAAGCTTCAGGCCGTTTATTAAGACTACTTCCTACTGTGTTGGGCTTTGTTTTATCTCATAATTAAAATCACACCTGAGCTGGGCCATCTGTGAGAGTGTATTAAGTTTCTTACAAAACATGAAAATCCTTTCATTTTTTCCATACAAACGCCAATAAATCTTGTAGGGTTATTTTTTGTGTGTGACACAGAAAAATAATATGCTTAAATAAAGGCCAGGCTTTGAGCAAAAAATGAGCAGACAAACAAAATTATTTTTCTGTATTCATCTTCAACTGCCCCTCATAATAATTGATACATTTATTATGATGTATTATTGATACATATTATGTATTATTGATACAATTGATACATAATAATTGATACATACAACAAAAGTTGTACGCCTAATTTTTTTTTTTTTAATATTTGACAGCATGCTATTTTCTTACAGTTCCTTTTGTAGGATAAAAATAAGAATTAGCAAAAATTGAAGGAAGACTTTTCCATATCAGTTAGCAGTTAAGAGTGTGCAGAAAAAGACAGTCAACATTTTTTAAGATCACCATCTATGTTAGCACACTAATGCATACACTAATAGATTCCCGTGAGAAAAAGAGAAGTTACATATTTCATAAACATGGGTGCATCATAAAGTTCAAGTGAGGGTTTGGTTTTCTTTTGCTGGACTTTTGTTTTGTCCACTTTTTTTGTTTACAGTAAAATACTCTGATGAGATACCAAGAGGATTTCCTTGTACAGACAATGGACACAGCAAGAAATCCTAAGTATAGACCAAGTCCATCAGTAGAATATCTTCAACACAGAACTTCTGTGTGCAGTTGCACTGAATGACAAGAGGACCTGAATTCATGCTAAAAGTCAGAGAAACAGAGTAGCTTGCTTTGAACATGTGAAAACTCACATACATTATTTTACTTATATTGTTTCAAGCTGTTTTCCTTCAAAGAAACTATAAATGCTCTTGAAATGATCTTGTTTCATACTTCTGCTGAGTCAGGAACCAAATGCATACCAACATCTTGTTTCTTAATCATGTAACTTTGATTCCACAATTAAATTTGCATAGTATTATGGTAGTCAAGCAATCCTACTCAAAGTTTCACACTTCTCAGCCAAGGCAAATGATAGAATGGCTGTCTTAGAGAAAAAAAACAGGTCAGAAGGCCCTAAAAATAAATAAAAAAAATAAAATAGCAGTGAAGAACAGATTCTCCACCTCAGAGTAAAAAAAGAGCCGGGTGTGGGAAAATTTTGAAATAAAAGATTATAAGATGTATTTCACACCAAAACATCCTATATTTGAGTACAATAAGAGAGAGAAGCAGTACTGATGAATTGTTTCCATGGGCAAACTGAATAAACAAATGATCCACAGCATTCAGCACCCCAATGGTTTCACTAGATTTAAACTGCACTAAGACCTTCCCCTCACGCTACTTGAGTAGAGTATTAACAAGCAGAAAATTATAAGCCCCATTATTTTGTTTATTACAACAACATTAAAATCACCATTTCTTTATACATTTTGAAACATCAAGCTTCAACAGTGATCTGCACAACCTATCACAGATTTTAAGCCCTTTTATATTGATGTATATTTGAGCTACAATTATTTTTATCCTTGGAAATTCACTTGCCTGATAATGCACTTAACAAATGCAAACATTTGAGTTTGCATTCTTCTAAACTACTTATTTTATAACAAACAAAAGTCTAAATTCTCTGTCATATATAAGAATAAAGTCACAAACCAATCCCTCAAATCCTTGTTTTCCAAGTGTTTTTTGGAATCTAATGACTAACACTGAGACTATTTTGAAAATTCAGGTTTTCTTGGGTTGATAATAGAACATATTGAGTCATGTCAAGCAAGAAAAAGTATTCTTAAATGTGTCTGCCTGTGAAACTAAGTGGTTTGGATCCAACTCTTAAGTTGTTCTCTCTCCAATTATGTTACAGCTAATTCAATCTATTTTTGTAAAAAACTATTTTTCAATACTTCATAGTTTTCTTTCCAAATTTTTCATATCAAAGTTGGCCAAGTGCTAAGAAATAAAGGCACTTTATTCTGAAAAAAAAAGCTTTTGTAATTAAATTGCATTAAAAATTTTCTTATATTTATAAGAGAATCACTTTGGTAATGACTATTTTGTGTGTCAAATTAAAGCCACAAAGATTTCTCAATTCAGATGTCTCTCTTTCTGCAACAGCATCACAATCAAGGTCTGAGATTCCTCCTCCACCACCAGAAAATGTGAAGGATATTTATCAGGACCTGTGCTCTAATTCTGTTCTCAATCCCACTAACCTAAATCAAGAGTAACTCTCTCAAACTCAGCAGTGTTGCAATGGTGCAAAATCAAGCTGGGAAGGGATGATGATGACAATAATCCAGATACTTTCACATGATTTTAAACAAAATAAATGTTATAGTTTTGGATACTTAGCAGTCAAATTATCCATTAAGAAAGCAGTATGGACATCTGAATTCTCAGACCTCTCTCCTGTCCCCAACCTTCTGTACATGCACAAACTCATGAGAATTACTCTACAGAAGCTGCAGATACCCCTGGCTGTGATCCTAACTGGGAGTACCCCACAGTGGAGGGTTTGCTTTGCCAATATTTATGGATAATCTCTGTTTACAGGTTGACATCCCACAGTGTAAGAGATAATAACACACATGACCAGGTGAAGCAACCCCACATTAAATGGGATATTCCAGCACCACCTCGAACTTTCCCCCTTCTCTTCTGTGGGAGATAAGGAAAGGATGATGCCAAAAAGGAACTTTGAGGAGCAGCACCTCTGGGTCTACTCTTGAGGCAATCTTGTTTGTACACTTAGCCCAAGGCTCTGCCTAATGCAGACCTTCCCTCTAAATAAACTAAAACAAATAGAAATACAGGGCTCTGGTCAATTGAAATGTAGTGGTTTCCTCTGGGAATAAACCAAAATGTGTGCTGTTACCTCTGGGAAAAGGATGGAATTCTAAAAGATAACACAAGGCACATTTACTGTAAATTCCAAGGGAAAAGAAATAAAAAACATACATTAGAAGTGTGTACTGATTTTCAGGCTCTAATGAGCCTTTTTCCCCTTTTTAAACATATAAGAGGTCTAATTTACAATGTCAGCACTATTTTGAAAATGTTTTCTTCCCTGCGTAATGAATAATCAAAAATAATTAAAACTGAATGAAGATTGTCAAAACAAACAAACAATATAAATTTAGATGAATTATCCTTACTGTTTTTCATTATTGTGTTTGCTCATTTTCTCCTCAATTGAATTCATAACATTTACTCATTCACAATGGGTCTGTACATTCACATCTGCACAGTGGTTGCCTATGGAAAAGTATCAGCTTTCAGTATTCCTTCTCATGTGCCCTCCCAGCTGTAAATGAGGTTAGGAAACAACACCATAAACACAGAAGGCCTTTCGAAAGGTAAAAGAGTGGAAGAATAAAAAGCCTCTCAGGAAATTTGATTTGCACTTTGGTTTTATTCTTAAAGGAACACCCAAAGTTTAACAGCATTTAAAACTGTTGAAATAAAAAATATTAAAGGAAGAGACAGCAGAATAAGGCATTATACTCTATGGTAGTCTTGTGTTATTGCTACAAAGAGCAGAATAAGGATTATAGTAATCATAAAAGTGTATTACTAAAATATAAAATAGCACTGAATGCCAATCTCATTGTTCTGAGCAATGGGCTGCTTTATTTTTATTATTCCCCCTCACTTTTATTTCTTTTTAAGAAATGAGTGTTTGCAATTCCTTCAGAAAAAAAACCAGGACACACACACAGAGATGTCATAAATAATGTCCATATAAACCCATGCTAATTTATTTAATGTGAAACTCCAACACAAATTACTTAGCAGTGAAATTGCACCTCCTCTTATTGTGCATGCGAAATAAAGGCGAACAGATGTGCTCTTCCAGACCAAGCTATTGCTACAATTAAACCAACAGTCATTTTACAAACCAGCGAGCTATTTCATGTGCCTCTACAGTGCTAATCATCTTTTCTCCACCAGCCCAGCCCAACAGAACAGCGAGTTATTTATAGAGTTATCTATCTTGCACTTTGCAGATGATGCCTAACATTATGACAACAGTGAAAAGGTCTCCGTACCTGCCTACCTAAAACAAGTTTCTGTAAAGTAATGAATAGAGACAGCTTGGGGACTATCCACCTGCACTGCCTGCCTTTTACTGCCTGCAAAGTGAAACCACAAGGGACTGGCAGAAGGTACTTGTCTGACAGGGCCAGGACAGCCTTTCTCCTCAGTGACAGCCTGGGCCTCGCCTCTTAAACCTGACCCACCATAATTCCTTCACAATGCAGCAGCGAGGCAGCTGACAGTAGCAGCTGCACCTCCTAAGCGAGATGGATGGAATTTTCATAACTAGTTCCCCAAGTTACATTTTACCTTCAAGATAATTTATGAGCTGCTGTGGAGCCTTGAAGAGACAATATGCTTGCCATAAAATTAACTGTAACAGTCTTGTAGGTTATAATTAACACTGGGAGGGTAGCACCAACTGGATGAAACACATGGCATAATTGATGGTGAAACTGGAAATTAAGGAAGCTAACAATATCATTACTGTGCACATCACTTTAGTGAAACCTATGCTTTCCAGGGGTTAATTACAATCCCCCTCCAACGTACACACTCTGACGGGGAGTGGATGAGTGTCACAGCTAGGAGGAGGCAGGTTTGCTGGCAAGGCCACCTTGCACCTGGACTGATGTATATATTGTTTTTTTTGCCTGGAAGAGATATACATGTCAAAGCAGCAGCACCAGCACCTGAACATCTGGCAGCAGGCACACTGTAGCTCAGAGATAGATGATTGCTCAAGCCTCATAGAATATTTCATTTTCACTGCAGCCAGCAGACTTAATGGCAAAGAAGAAAAAATCCTTTGTGAGATTTCACTTAATGACACACATTATTAATTTAAATGACTTGAGCAAAGAAAAACATTTCGACTTTATACTGCTGTAACTTAGCAGCAAATTAAGATTTTTTTTTATCAGTGTATTATCATTTTGGTTTATTACATTAGTCTTTAGAAACATGCAGAGCCATCTTTTTAGAATCTCACCTTTCAAGGGAATACTGAACTGAAGATGCAGTGCTAGTGAGCTAGTTAATCAGAAATAATACTATAAACTGCTGCCATCTTTGGGAAGGTGAACATGCAATTCATGTACCTGTATCCAAGACTACTCTCTAGCCAAGGCTTAAAGAATCGTTAGTGAAATGTATTTTTTTGAATCCTTCAAATTATTTCAATGAAACTTTTTTTTGTCCCTAGACAACATACGTGAAAACGTACAGATAAATGATGCAACAGTGTCACCTACAGGCAAGGAAAACAGTCAAAAACCTCCTCCAATATTGCACCCTCTTACCTCTCAAATCCTTCTCCTCCCTGCTTTCCCCTCCTCCAACCTCCCCCTCAATCCCTAATAATACACACCTGGATTTGGGGATTATCCATATCTCCAAGTAGAAAAAGAAAGGCAAATACCCAAAGTGCTTTCAGGAAGGCCTAATATAAAATACTTAGATCTTTTATGCAGTACACTATGCCTTACAACAAACATGCTGTGCAGCCAGCAAGTCATCTGCACTGGAGTGGGTACTTGGATTGCTTCACCTCTCCTGAGCACTTGCTCAAATTCATATTAACTAGCTAGTCAAAAATAATTCTGATAAAAATATTCTTTATATCTCAGGAAGACCAAATGCTGAAATTATTAAATACGAGAAAATAAGAATGAGAAAATTTTGACTTGCCTAAAAACAACTGGCAAAAATTTTAACAGTATTAAATATTTAACAGTATTTTAACAGTATTTAACAGTATTGTCCAAACTTTTACAAAAAACACTCTACAGCACAATTTGGCACTAAATCTAACTCCAGCATATCATGGGCATAATTGATGGATCCATTCAGCTTATCCTTGCAGAAAAAGTAGAACATGCTCTTATTGGTAGCTCTTAGAATTCTCAGAACTCTCATTTTCCAATAGAATACTCTTTTCTCCTAGTAATACTGCCCTCACTTTAACACTCAAGAAACTTTTCTTAGCTTCTCCCAAAAACTGCATTTTGAGACCCTGTTTCTCAATCTTTTTGATACTGTTCAAGATACCTTTTTGTTTCAATTATTTCTTTTATGCCTGTATACTTATTATACCTGCATATATAATATATATGGTATAATGGTGGTACTCAAATAAGTTGCACAGAATTATAATAAGATTTTCTTCTATTATTATTACATATGCTCTAAGCACTGTTCCCATTTGGGGCTGTTCTCATTTACCAAAATAAGACAAATAATATGAAAACAATTTATGTTCTGCAACAGGTCCCCAAGTTCTCTGTTTTTACAGAACCTCTTAAGGTTAAGAAATGCCAACTTCCCTGTTTAGCTACATTAAAACATCAGCATAGTTCATAATTTAACAATTCCACAGCAATGATACATTAAGTACTGAAAATTCATACAAAATAAATGGAACAAATAATAGTAGCCAAATGAAACTCTTCAAATGCCCAGATCTCATTAGCAGTGAAAAAAGGCAAGTAAATCAAATCCAATTCTCTGGTTCATCTTAGTTTCCTCAGATTAGCTGATACATCTCCAAACCATTCCTTTACCTCCTCGTAGGCTGCACTTCCCTCTCACCAATCCTGTTAAGATTGCCCAGGAATTCCCCCTCTCTCACAGCCTCTGCTACCCTAACTTTAATGCAAGCAATCTGTAGAGCAATGCATCAGCCTGATCCTCCTTTTTACCCACAGTAATCCATGACATTCACTGGCTCATCACCACCAGGACCCAGCCTGCTCAGACACTGACAGCACCTTGCTCGGTTTCAAGATCCATTTAATTTTTGGCTGCTCCAGAAGTGCCAGCCAGGGTAGCAATTAGTGTCAGTGCAGCAGTTGCTGTGTGTGATACACACCCTTGCCTAGCAGGGCTGGGGAGTCCATGCATTTTACAGAGGCCATCAAACACAGATACCCAACGGGAATCGTCTTTGGCACTACCGACCTGAACCACATTTAAACTGCTGACCTGAAAACAAAAGGCTTTGGATTTCATTGCCAATCCCTGGAGCCATCAAGTTCTGTATAGGTGGAAAAACTTTAATAACACAAGGCTGAAAGCCTTTAAGACTTAAGTCATGAACTTATGTAAGATCTGCTCACTTCATGGCCTGACATGATCAGCCCCATTTGGCTGGGTAAACCATTTGAGTTACCCTCTGTTTTGTCACCATTGGGAATGTATGCAGATTATTTCACACACCTCCAAATTAAATATTTAATTCAGCATTATGAGAGGTAAAGCTGTGACAATAATGGTAGTAAAAATCATTGAAGTCCTATTCGGATAAGGCTTCTAATTTTTTACAGAAGAAAAAATTCTGTCTTCAGACTCTTTCAATTTTAAATGTCTAGTTTTAGACAAAGTTTGAGTTCACAATAAGTTTGCCAGTAGTTTAATGGATGTTACACACCATGACATTAGCACATTTTGCTGAAGGCAAAGGAAAGAATGGATTGATACTACAGAAGAAATAGACCTCAGTGTATATAGTAAAATAAATCTAAGATAATTTTTCATTCAGTGGACCACTCACACCTTATCCCTAGTTTGTAACACCAGGTCTTTATCTAATGTGGGCAGCTACAGAGCACAGCCAAACACACTGAACTCTCCCAGTCTTTTCTCTTTTCCCCCTGTCTCTGGTAGACACCATTCTCTCCTGCAGAAAGGATGACAGCAGATGCTAAAGCTACTTTGTGGTTCAGCTGTCTGATGATGTGGCTAACACTTGGTCTCCACAGATTATAAATTTGTCACTTCTGTGATCTAGTCAATCTCCAGTACCCTGCAGCCTGGAAATGCAATAATCTCCATTTCCAGCATTCAGGTCTCCCAATGGTAGTGAACAAATCATTGTCAAGCCACTGGAAAAACAACACTATCTATCTTTCTTGTACTGCAATTATGAAAGCTTACATAAATAAGGAAATGTCACCCATGCTGACTTTAAAAGTCTGTCCAAGTAAAATCAAACATAAAAATCATAAATAACTGAATAATCTCTGATAGAGTGGGAAAATTCTTTATCACCTTTTTTTGGAAGCTTTAATTGCACTATAAATAAGGACTAAATTGGTGTAATTTCCCAGTTTTGGAAGTGCCATTGAATTAATTGAAAAACTCATCTAGCACAAGAAGAAAAAATCATGAAATCAAATAAGCAAAATGTCAAAGAAGTTTCATTTGGTAGTTAGGTATAGGATGATGCATCTCTTTATGGATTTCAGAAGTGAACCATTAAAATTAAACTAAAATGATAAAGTAAACACTCAGAGTAAACAATCCCTAAAAAGTGCCTTAATGACAGAGTCTGGCACAAACAAAAGCCACACACAGAGACCCAGAACTGAAGTTCTGCAGCTTTTCTCAGTGCCCTATAATACCATTTGCTTTAGGTTGCTACACCACATATCTTTTTTGCACTATGTATCTGTGTATATAGTGACATCACAAGGTAAGAGGCAGGATTTTCTGGAAGTAGCCACAGCTTGTAAACACATAGTCTTTCCAAGGGTAAAGGGTCAAGACAGTTTCAAAGAACAGCTAAACAGCAGCATTTAATCAAGCTGCATTTCCATTGTTCTGAAGAGCACTTGTACCTATTGATCCCAAGCTTGGCTGCTTCAAAGACTCCTCCATACAAGGAACACAGGTGAAAGACAGAGGCAGAAAACAGGAAGGGTCACAAGGAGCAAGAGAAATCTGGCAATAAGCAACTGGAGAAAAGTCAAAGGTCAATCGAGGCAGCTGATGTCTGAGCATAACTACAGCAGGAGACCTGACAACTTCATCCACGTTGCAGTGTTTTCTCCATTCATTTGAAAGCTGCAAGGTTGGTTTTCAGTCTGTCTTAAGGCATCTTCTTGATTAACATACAGTATTCAGGACTACTTAGCTACAATTTACATTCTGGAAACCTGGTTTAGCTTACATGCTGGTGCTGAACAGTTTAATTTTTTTTTTCAAGGAGTATTCACACACTTACATCTAAAGTATGAATGTCAAATAATCCAAATGGAATTTTTTCTTTTTCGCCCTGTGATTTCCAAAATGGTGAATCAAAATTTTGGTGTATGCTCATTGCTAACTTACTGAGACCCATTGTCCAGAGAGGACAACTGCTATCAAAAACAAGAGATCATACAGCTGCATGTACTGAGATCCTTAATAATATCAGAAACATGGATAGTGGATTCCACAACATGGAAAACAAAAAAAATCTGTCATTCTCATGTTACATGTGGTTTTAGACCACTAGTCTTAAACAACACAAATACTTCCCCCCACTCTCTGACAAACTTTGCTACCTCTGTAGTTTGTAAAATCTCGAGAACTGGTGTAGCTCCTATTGTAGTATTTTCTGAAGAGTTCATTCTTTCATACACTTATCATCCAGCCAGGTCTGTGAGAGTTAAAAAAAAATCCGTATTTTTCAACCAGTCTTTGAACTGGCATTATCACATTTCATTTGAAAAATAGCATCCATGAGTTCCTGAAAATGCACAAAGCCTGTGACAGAGAGGAGAGAAAAATGCTGATTTTGCCAAAGCCCATGTTAATTTCTTAACCCATCAACATTTCCTCTGCTACAGATGAAACATGGTTCTTCTTTACATCAACACCACTTTCTCCTACTGGAGCTAAAAAGAGTAAAATCTACCTCAATTACTCCTTAATTATGATCTAAAATTCCAAGGTATAAGGAGGTTAGGCATAAGAAAAAAAAATGAACTTTTTCTTCAAAACAGAAAATAAAAGATATAAAATCTTCCACTTTGTATCTTATTTAACATGCACACTATTTTAGGCTTCCACTCTAAGATTCTTCATTTTTCTTATTATAGAATTGAAGAGTGTCATCCAGATTAGGACTCAATTTTCTAACTAGGTACTTATAATTTATATTCCTATATAAATATTGACATAAAAATCCAGATTTCACTGTTGAGAGCTAAGACTACCTCTGTAGTAAAAGTGTTCATTGTAACTAGGAAAAAAATACATACCTTTAAAATGTTATATAAAATTGTGAGCTCTAAGAAGGGGTTTGACAAAGGCAAAAAATGCTGAGGAATTATAGCTCACATCTGACTTGAAACCTGAAACTAACATGATTTGTCACAAGTAAGAGGTTCTTTCTTCCACTGCCATGCAAAAATGCAAGAATATAAAAATTCTAGAAATACAGTGACCCAGTCTACAAAATATTATGGGTTATAGAATGACCCCATAAAAAGAGATTTTTTATTGTGTTATTTTAATGATGCAAGGTTATAAGTTATTGATTTTTACAAGATATAATCAATTAACACTTTTCTGCTGTTTATCTCATGAACCAGAAGAGTTTTGTGATTACTTTGGTACAGATTATTTATTGAATGTTTATTCTGTTTTCATTATGTCAATTTGTCATTAGATGATGATTTAGAGAGAAGTTAAGATTTCAGAATTTGGATAAGTAGCACAACTATGAAAATTCAACCATCATAAATAATTTTATCAAACTTTTCACTTCAGTATTTATTTCCCCAAAACTTTATATTTTCCAGTATCTGGTTGAATTTCCTCTCAGAGAAATGGTACAAATTCACAGAGGGAAATAGCAAAATGGACATCAGAATCTGTGTTATAATGAAACCATTTTGGACTAACACAATTTTTCCATTTGAAAACCCCATACTTTAGCAATGGTTTAACAAACCATATTTTTTCCTAGCAGTCAATATTTTCAATGCAGTTAAACACTACCCTTGAAATTAATCTTTTGTTGATTTATTGATGACAAATTAGTTTAGTAGTAAATGTATGTCTATGAAAAATACAACAAAAACCTACTACCAATTAAGTGCAGTATGTCATGCAAGCATTAAAGACAATGCTGTTCTAACATGATACAAGTTCTATTAGGAGAAATAAGAGCTACAATTTTATTTAACTATAGCCCAGCTCTCTCAGGCACTTGCTGATCAGGAAAAGTGCAACATTCTCTCTTGAAATCCAAGTACTTTGTCTTTTTCCCTATTTTCTTTGTGGTATAACAACTTTTCTGGTTCCAGTTAAAAAGTAAAATAAAAATTGTCAATATCATCAACAGGGAAAAATATTAAAGCCTTTTTAAAAAATGAATCAGGTGCAGATATTGAACTGTACTTTCTCATCCTTTGTCTCACTTTTCAAATGATAATTTCTTCCACAGTCACCATTAAATCTTGATCTATTCCAGCTCTCTGTATGGGTCATTGATTCTAGATGTACCATGGTTATTTTTAAATGTTTCCCTTTCGTAGAGAAAAAGAGGGCTGTCTAGAGCCAGATGGGTAACTTCACACTTCATTTATCAAACCCAATGCATTAGACTCCACCCTCTCTTTCCCACTATTGCTGTTAAATTTCCATATAGTTTGGTAACAATTTTCATTATCATACAGTGACCCTAAAAAGTCTATCCAGGTTTGCATGGTTAGTCCAAAATTCACAGCTGTTCCCTTCACCCTCTGTTTATTACAGTAGAATCTGAGGTTCCCCTCACTTTATAAGCTGAACAGTGACCTTCTGTAAGCAGAGGTCAAGAAGGGGTCAGTTCAAAGGGCTAGAGCAGCTCTTTAACAGCTATAACAACCTGTCCATCAGGCACTATCATGAAGTATAAACAAATCTGGGGCTTTGGAAACTCTGGACCATTTCTGTTAACACTCAGAGGACATTCACTGAGTCCTACCTGAAGTATTTTGGATCCCTACCACTCACAGAACAACTTGAATCCCTGGAAGACCTGCTCAGATACTTAAGATACTGAGGATGCCTTTGCATCACAAGTCTATGAAATGGTGAGTGCAACACTAAGCACACTGCCATGAGTTTTAGGCTGTGGAGCTGAAATAAAATCTTAGAGTCATTTCAGCTCATTGATATGCAGAAAAACTGGTACAACTTAAAGTAAATAACATAAGAATATGCTTTAACTGAGTAGGTACATACCAGAACAGTTCATATGCCTCTCTCTGGGAAAGGCTAGATTTCCAAAAGTTCAGTCAGTTTGTGTTACCAGCTCCCAACCATAGGGGTTTTCTGGTTGCTTTATTTTTTTTTTTCAGGTGTTAATGACACAAATAAAACACAAGAAAGAACAGAATGACTACATAACTCTACAAAGACCAAGTGCAGAGTGAAGTTTTCTGCCAGCTGCCCTCCTTTCGTTGACCTAAATTTCTTGAAGTTGTACTGTTCATAATCTGCTCTCTAATGCACAATGTAAGGTAATTAGAGTCATCTGTATTTAACTTCCACAGGAAAAAAAATTCTATTATCTAATCTAGCTGATCCCCTGATAGCCTGTTGAAAGTAAAGTACTGTAACCTATTGCCTGCCCTTTGACAAGTGCTAATTACTTCCTGTCCAAGCACATTTTTCTCATGTAATTCCAAAGTACACAATAGACTGATCTCTAAAACATGGGCAGCCCTGCTCGTACCACGGCGGACGTTTTATAACTTTCAGCACCCTGTGCTCCATGGCTGCCACAGCCAGTGTTTCATTCCAGACACCGAGCTGAGGCTTTGATGGAGCCAAGTGAGGTGTATGGTATCAGTCTCTTTATGCAGATCATATGGATGAGACTCCCAGATAGGTCACTGGGATGGGAAACATCAAATAGAAAGAAAAAGGATTATGGATATTTAATACTCAAAGGACACTTTCTTTCAGAGCTTTCAAGGCACAATGCTCTTGAAATTTTCTTTCAGGTGTTTAGTTTTAAGAAGGCCTGCACTTCATCTGCTTGTGCCTCTCCCACCCCCAAGAGCTGCAGCTTTGCTGTGTCAGGGGCTGGGCTATGTCTCCAGCTGCAGCCCTGGCTCCAGCCCTGGAGCTCCCTGTGAGCAGCAAGTGAGGCCAGGCCCACTGAAACCCACAGCACTTCTAAATCACTCATTATTGCCATGATTGCTGATGACTTAGTGTATTAGGAAATCATTGTTAGACAAAATGAACTCTAAAAAGGTATTCCACTCATTAGAAGTTTTCTATTCTGTTACACAACAAAGATGCACATGTCCCACAGAAAAGCTTTAAAAGATTTCCTCTGTTTCCAACACAGCTAAAACATTTGCATTATTTAGTAAGCATGATTGATGGAACGCAAAAAAGCCAAACAAACACCCACCCCGCCCAAAAAAAAAAAAACAACAACAAAAAACCCTAACCAATATAGAAAAATAAATTTAAAACAAACAAAAAACCAAAACCCATAAAAATCCCTTAAATTGTTCAAGAAGAAAAAACTAAATCCCACATGACAATATGGAAAATATTTTAGAGCCAGCTTACTCTGAAATCTTAAATAAGCAGCACACAAGCAAACATTTCATACTCACTGGAACACAAACTCAATAAGCACAACCTGTAATTTGTAAAATAATTATGTGTAATTATGTTCAATTTTTATCTAAAGTTTCTAAAATGTTTCAGCTACATTTGCTGTAATTATTTGGAGCAGAAAAGATACCCAAGTGTCAGACTCAAAATCTACAGATAACATTTTAAAAGCAATCTCAGAGTCTTCAGGAACTACACTAGCAAAATACAAGAGATATCCCTTAACTTTAATTAGTGCAGGTGAAAAAATCATGCCAGTTAAATGCTAAATTTAAATAACAAAAATCTGATTTAAAATCCTTTTTGACTAAAAACTATATTTAATTGTAAGTAAGAAACATCTCCTGGTTTTAAACAAAAGCTGTGTATTTGGCAGAAAAAATTCACAGACTGCTAGATATTTTATATAAATATCAAATAAAAAAATAGATTACAAAATTAGTATCAACCTATAGCTTTTAGACAGGTGTGAACAAAGGTGACATCAACTCATTTAGCAGCCTAAGAGAAGGACAAGGTGGAACATGGGGGAAATCCTCTTTCATTCACCTGTTTCTGAACACACTAAAAGTATGGTGTATCTGGTGCTTCTGAAATGAATTCAGCTGATTACATTCCAGTAACACAAATCTTTCCAAACACAAACATAAACAATTTTCAAATACTGTTGACAGCATCTCCTGATCCATGGCAGTGAGCTCTCTTGAAGAGCTCGGGTACAGTAAAACAGCCCCAGGACATGAACTCCAGCAGTTCATACACACAGCCCATCTCACCCAACACCATCCAGTTAACTCCAGCAGGACACCACAGGGAAATGGGAGGGGCATGAGGGAAGCAGCCAAGAAGTGCAGTTTTAGCAGAGCATTCCAGCAAAGAGCATGGCTCATATTGTCAGCAATAGGTGGAAACCCTCAGGGCACTTTAGGTGGCACCACTCCTCAGATCTGAGTGCTGAGTACCAAGCTGTTATCAGTAGCCTGTACTGTATGAGAGCAGTCTACCCCACAGAAACATGGACTATCCCATTCAAGGAATTACTGTTTGAACAGTGAAAATTTAGTCTTTTTTTAAGTCCCTTTTCCCCACTCAAGGGGATTTACAGGAGTACATCTCACCTTGCTGTCCATTCTTTTCGCAGCTTTTGTCTCTCCTTAAGGAGCAGCAGGAAGCAGCTGATGGTCTCATTTCTTTGTTCCTCAATTTGTTGCTCTTTTCTAACTTCAGAGAGGACCAGACTTGTCTTAAAGGGAGGAAACACATAAAAATTATAATCTAGAAATAGGAAACAATGTGTAAAATTAATAAAAAGCCCATAAGCAAATAAGGACAGTAAATCAATAGCTTTTTTTATTACAGTTCCACTGCTGACAAATCAATACAGTAAATGATGGTTAGAAATGGCCACCATATATTTGGTATTTAATCAATATACATGGCACATAAGGTAAACCTTAAAATCTCATTGCCTTAAGTATCACACTAAGACATTGTGCATTCCAGCCCACATTTTCTAGAGGCATAGTTATTTTCTAAATATTATCTTGTATCAAATAATATCAGAAGTATTTTCCTCAATGTAGCATTTGTTTGGGGGATCTCACCCTCCCCTTTGCTCCTTGGTAAAGCTATTGAAGAAAATACTTGTTTGTACTCTATCTGCTGAATGAAATTTCTGCTGATGTCCACATGTTCTCTTTATTGTTAAATACTTCAAATAAACAAGTAATAAAGTTTTTCACACATGGAATAAATAAAAAACTGCTCAAAAATACATATACACATGCAAAAGATGTAAATAATCTGTGAAGAAGGATGACATTCAGTCTCTGCAGATCAAATGTTACTGGCCTTCCCAAACGTTGTGCTGCCAGGTAATGTTGATGTAAGAGAACTGGGGATGTTCTTATCACCCTTCATCCTCCCACCAAGCTGACTCCAGCTCCCTCACCCCATCTTTGCCTACTGACTCCTGCACCATTTCTTCCTCTTCTTTCCCTGCACTTCCCCATGTCTGCCAAGCTGGGAAGGAAATGGGTGATGCTCAGCTACCACCCAGTCCTACATCCACCAGTGCCCACATGCTCCTCCTTCTGCACACTTCTCCATGTGCAGAAGTGTCTCCCTGGCAAAGACTGAGAGTCTTTTCCTTAAGTGAAGATATTATACTGCCTTTTTCACCTTAACCAGCCTCCAATATACAAAGCATACAAATGGTTTTGGGAAGGATGACAGAACAGATGGAATTCTCGCATAAACCTGTTTTCTTTTTACAGAAAAGGAGGCAAAAACTAAGTTTCTGACCTGAGAAGTTGTGCATGCGAGTTTGAAAACACAACCAAACATAACCAAGAGCTGCAATTCCTCTTCCCAGCATAACCTCCCTTATTGGAACAACGTGACAAAACACATGGCATTTTGCCTCCTCTTCAACATCACATACACATTACATTCTGTCCTGCCCAACTAAAATTCCTCTGGGAATTCTGTGAGAAATTATTGTTATTATCTTCAGTTTGTAAAAACAGAGAGATCTATCCTCATTCTGATAGGGGTTTTTTTCCCCACAAGAAACAGTAACATGCAGATAATACAATATATTTCTTAAGATACGTGAAGTAGGAGTAGCATTGTTACTGCTATGGTTGTTCCAAGAGAGAAGCATGGCAGGGTTCACAGAGACAGAAAATAACTTTATTGCACCAGCATCACATGAGAAGAACAAAAAGCATCTTTCTCCCCACCTCCCATCTCTATCAGCTGGCCTACCAAAAGGCATTAACCCATCATATGGAACTTAAACATCAAAAATAACATTTTCCTGTAAAAACCCCAAGTGTTCAAAATTCTGTCTATACAGATCACATTCTTGACCCTGCTTTGACATTACAAAGCAAACAAAAAGCCAGAGAGCATTTTCAGATAAGGATTCCATGACATGGGTTTCCCTTGCACTGACCTACAACATCTTTTCCACAAGCTCTAATATCCGCCAACTTCACCAGTCCTGACCTTAGAGCCTCACTGCCAGCAGCTGCACAGTTTGAAGCAGGATTTGATAGAGGACTTCAGCAAGTGAAACACACTCACATGAGCTGATGTACATTATTTAATGGTGAAAATAACACTCCTGGTCATTCACAATAAATATACCTACTAAGGCTTTAACTTTAATACTTATCATGTACAGGACTACACAGAGCACTACAACCAGAGTTAACCTCTGTATTATAGGATGATCAGACTGTAGCCATACAGCTGGGCCACAGTCCACCACAATTTCCCTTTCAGACTGTTTGGATGGCTATTTTATTCACAGAGGGACAGGAAAATCCACTGGTGATGGTGAGATGCCTGCTTGTCCCCAAGACTTCAGGAAAGTCCCAAGTTTAATGATGCCATGCCTCACAAAGCTAAAAGTACAGTTATTTGCTTCAACAAACATCAAGATCCCCTAAATAAATGATTCAGAAAGTGCAGAGCATGGAAAACTGGGAGTTGCTAAAGAATTTTCAGTTAAAATCTGATAAAAAGATGATGTCAATAGAGTATTATCAGTCAGAGATGGGTGATCACTTCTCCAAGTATTCACAATCACACTGTATGTGATATGGCATGAATTCTGCTGACCTGGTCCAATTGCAAGTTTGGTCCTGAGTTTCATGAAGAAAAGTCCCCTCCATTTACAGAAACATCGTAATTCCAGAAACTGAACATAATTTATTTTTTACTGAGAATATAATTATATTGCTCCAGCCTTCTGTTAACACCTTTCATTTATGTGGTGATGGACATGGCTCAAGTCAAACGCATAGTTTGACACTGACATCATAAATGCTTCTTTATTGAGCCCTGTGAGTACAGTCACAGCTACCTGGAGGGTGAAATAGTATTATTAAGCAACATACAACAACATTACATAGCAATTGAACTGATTTACTTGTTTTCTAAGAGTGCTGAAAGGGCAGTAAGGTCACCTGGAATGCCAGTGCAGGGCTTGATGTGTAGCTTTTACAGAGGCATTTCTTAATAGCTTGCTATTCTTATAATCACAATAAAAATCTCGGATTGTAACAAATAAAGTAGCATTCTGGGTAAAATAATATTATAAGGCATGTTCCTTTCCATGTAACTTGCTTTGGGATTTATTTTTAACAAGGGGTTTCGATATATACTTCGACTGATAAAGGTCAAGGGTTCAAGAAACTCGGTCAAAGATGTTATCAGCTGGGAAAGCCATTTCCTCACATCAACACTGATAAAAACCCATCAGAAACCCGGCTGATACCACCCCTGCTCTAAAGAGCAGGAATGACCTTCTTTTGAACATCACTATAGTTGCACATCCCATCAAAGAAAATCTGATCTTGTGTCTCAATTCTTTTAATGACAGATAATTGCCTGCAGAGGCCCCCTTTGCCCAATGCTGAGTGAAGCCTTTCACAATTCTGAACTGGACTCAGCACTGACTCAGGGTTTTTCAGCACACTTGGACTGCAGGACAGTAGAATAAATAAACAATGCAACCAGCCCTACAGCCTGTCTTATCTCATCCTTGTGTTCACAGAGATTCTTGAGGGTGGTAATGTTTACAAACTGGTGAAACTTTCTTTATTCTGCTTCCTGAGCTGTCAAAAAACATATCCTGGACAACCTAAGCAATGAGATTACACAAATTGCTTATCACTTGTGGGAAGCAACTCCTTGTCTCATTGGCCAGCATACCTCTTTTATAAGCAATACTGCTAGTATTTTCAGTAAATCTTACCCAATTCTCCTTACAGATCTATTAGTGTATTTAGGGCTTTCCCTGTAAAACCCAAATGGCACAAGTCTTAAAAACAAACACACAACTCACCTCTCAAAAAGCCCAAAGCTATGTACACACACACACACGTGTATACGTACACATGTATCAGGGGCAAATCCAGCCTTTTACATTAAACATAGTATTTAGGAAACTGTACTCTTTGCCTTCCTCTTGGTACAGCAGCAGAACTAAATTGAGGCATATCAGGCAAGAGCCATCAAAACATCTCTCATTATGTAAGAAAGGAAGGTTCTAAGGTTAGATTTCAAGAGACCAACACACTATTTCTCTCATTATCATCAACAAAATGTATCAGTGACACAGGACTGAATCAAAGCTATTATAACCAAGTCTTTCTATTCACCCAGGATATACACACAAAATTAGATGCCTAACAAAGCTAATCTAAGTATTGTAACAGGTTTACAATAATATTTTTTCCTTCGATACGCAGCAGAAGAAACTCTTTTAAAATCCGTAGGCCACTACCCTGCTGAACTGCGTGTCCTGGGTGAATATCACAACATGCCTACAAACAAGCAAGAAAAAACAACATCTAAACACTCCAAACCCCACACTGGTACACTTTCCATCTTGTAAAGCTAGATTTTTTCCTTCCTTCAATACAGACCTCATGAGGAGTCAGACATAAGGTTAGAAACACTGCATAACTGGAGACATGAAGCTTAGTGTTCTGTCAAACAAATTAGCCTTCAGTCTGAACTAAAGTGGCACTTGGGACAGTTTGCCTCTTGGTCCTACTTTGTTGGGTCAACAAATCAGATTTTTCACTCTAAGTTTAGATCTAATTTACTCACCACCAGTTTAAATAGGAAAAGCTCCTAAATCTTTACGAACCACTTCTATTTTAACAAAGCAGTCATCTCTAAAAAATCAGTAACTAATACAGAAAGGAGAAACAAAGAGTAAAATCTGTAAGCAGGGCTAAAATTTTATTCTGTATTTTCACTGTTATTTTTGTAGTTTTATTTGCTATCAGTGAAAGAAATTTCCTGATGAAATTCTATGAAACTAGAACATGGTCCCTTTTAGAGGGGAGGGAAAAAGAACCTGAAATCTATTAAGCCATGTTAATTTAACATGTTGTAACTCCTCCATGATAAAAAAAGCTAGTAATTGATTACAAACCCCTGCTCATTTCTTCTTTACTTTTAAAATTTCTACTTAAAATACGAGCAAATGTGCCCATTTTCATTGATACAATGGAAACAGCCAGTATGGTTTAAGTTATCACCCGGTAATTTGGGCACATTAAACCCAATTCTCTGCCTTTTGTTTATTAATTCACTATGCCAGATATCACAGTTTCACTCAGCAACCCTCATGTTCTGGATGATATTGAAAAATGAGTCATGTTTGTCAAAGAAAGTTAAAAAAAAAAAAAAAGGTAAAGAGGAAAAAAGTGTTGTTTATAGAAGCCAGCTGCTCTGGCTTCGGCGCCAGCAGCTCTTCATCCTGCTATTTTACGCTCGCAACCCCCACTGCCCCCACTGGCACAGGTACAACTAAATGTTGACTTCAATGCTTCAGAGAGCACTCAACTGATTCTGTACATGATTAATTGCCAAAGACATGGCTGACCATATGGAACAGAGAAAGCATCAAGTAATTCATACTTCTGTATATGATCATTTGGCCCCTGTTGTTTTAATGTACAGGAAAGAGCTAGTATAGCACAGACCTGGTGTCTTGCCCTTGACAGCCCATTAAGAAATCTCAAAGCACCTAGTTGAAGTTATGCTGTTGGCTTTTCAATAGCAGCCTAATAAAACAGAAGCAAAGCTTTCCAACTAGTCTTAAATCTTTCACATACAGTACATTAACCACTGCTGCTACAACAACTGGTTTCTTATGATAGGAAATGGGATTTGATTTCTAGCCTCTGCATACTTACTGAAAGCCTTTTTCTGACCTTTGGAGGGTTTACAAAATCATTGTTCGTTTTTCCTGCCATTTTCCCAGTTTCTTGCCATGGTGATCCTAATAGATTTGTTTAAGGTTCAGTACATTCTACTCTTACTAGCTGTTATATGCAAACTGTGCAATGAAGGTAGGTAGGCTCACGGGAACTGAAAGGGAAGAAATTATTATTAACTATTTTCTTTCTGAGATTCAGAGAAGTCACTGCAACATCTAAAACAATTTATTTTTAAGGAGCCTATAAAACAAAACAAAAAATTCCTCAAAAGAAGCAATATACTAGCATATGCTTTCTTTTATCAGACTAGAGACAAATCATCAAATTTCATTTGAAAAGGAAGGACAATTTATTTTAAAGCTGTAGTATTCTCAAGGATTTCTGACACAGACCTCAAGAAAAGAAAAAGGTGCACACTTGGAATATATGTCAGTATCATTAACTGCTCTGTATTAGTTTTATCTACTGTTAACATCTTTTCAGTCATATGCAGTCAAAGAAAAAACATTTAAATAATGTTTCCCTGTCAAAGCTCTTAAGATGACAGTGCTAAAAAGTTAATCCCCATCTTCACAGATCTTCTGGCAGTTTTGACGTACGTTGGCAAGGATGCAATTGCTGGCACCTTCCAATAGAAAATATTTACATGGAGTTTTCTTGTCTGAGGATTTTCTAGTTGAGTAAATGATCCTCATGGTCTGAAGGGAAATAAATGTATATGGGAAATTCTAATCATTGGATATTCATCAGCAGTAATTTCCCAGGCTGAGAATTCAGATAACACTATTAATACTGCAACAAAACACACGAATAATCTGCAAGCCAACATAAAACTCCCTAACTGTTCTGGTTATTGATTGAGAACTTTCAACATAACATCACGGGGTTTAAGACAAACATTATGTCTGTTTTTAAATAAAATATAAAGAATAGAGAATTTTGCAAAAGAAATGTCATTTCTGTAGCATAAAAGGAATGGAAACTCAAGTTGCTGGTGTGAAACCATCTCCACAAAGATTATACATTCTCCCCTACCATTACATTCAATGGTGCACATCAAAACTAAACATGTACATAACCCAATTACAGAGCAGAATGCTTAAAGTCAGACATATGCTTAAGCTCTATATACAAGTCGACATGCATTAAAATGTAGGCAGCCCTGCCTTGCTTTGAGGTATTCACTGCTGACAACAAAGGATGAATACCTGACTTGATAGATGAGTAGTTTGACCTAGAAAAACCTACAGCGAGTAGATCACTTCGACATTTCCAAAGAAACTGTAGGTTTTGTCTGCACTAGAAAGTTGTTCCATTTATCTATACCTGTGGAGCTAAAGCAGTACATTTTCTGGCTATATGAGTTTAAAAGTCATAAATTAAACCAGGTTGAGCTTATTAGGAAATAAACACTACCTTTATGCCTATATAAGAATATTTATACCAGGGTCTTGAACCATATATTTAGGAAAAAGGAATCCAAACAGAAGTAATGCCCAAGTAATTTTTGGTTACTCTGGCATGCCACAACTGAATGAATTTCCAATTGAGGAAAAAAAAACATTTCTTTTTACTGGATGATTTAAGCAGTTATGATGAGTCTTTGTAAGATTTTCAGTATGTAGCTACAAACTAAAAAATGTAAAAAGATCAACACTTTCAAAATATTTTTGCTGCACTAATTGGTTTGGCAGTGTTCTAAAGGTGAAGTATAACCCACCTCATCATGAAAGAGCAACCAAACCACTTAAGATACTTGGAATAAGAGTAGCTTAGCATCTTCAGATGTATGGGTGACTGAAAGGTTACCCTTCAGCCACATTCTCCCAGAGCATGGCCCCTCCACCTCTGAATCATCAATAGCACAAAGACCAAGGCAGGCCTAGCATGCATAGTGGATTATATGAAGTGTAAAACATTGTGGGGAAAAAGCTTTTGAAAGAAGTCAGGAAAAAGAAATCACGCTTGCAAGAAGATCCAGCTGACAGGCCAGTCCCTAACAAGTGAATATGTTTGAGAACATTGTGAATGCAAGAAAAGAACACGCCTTTTGTTTCCAAACCTACAGTGTCTTTACCCCAACTGTTGCCTGCATGGCTGAACATATGTTTTCTGAACAAGAACTGAAGCAGAAAGTGCTCTTTGTTATAATTCACTCCTTTGTATACACCTCCCTTTTTCCATTTTGGTCACATGCAAACAGTAGTTACACTGAACACTTAAGTTCTGAAGGACTGCACAGCAGTGGATGCTTCAGTGATTATCTGCTATTGCTGAAATCAGTTGAGCTAAGATGCACTACAAGACTCACTTGGCTAATCTGCACTCTGGACAGCTTAGATTTTGCAGTGCTGAATCACACTGAGCACAACCTGCACATGCTCACTCAGCCAGCACTCTGAATTTTCATCATCAACAATTATGTGCAGTTCTAATAAGCACTGAAGAATTATACAACAATTGTTTTTATGCATTCAAAAGAACTCAAAATAGTACCTAGCAATTTTCTTAGCATCTCAAAATTAACATCATCAACTGTTATGAATAATTTAGGGTGGAGGAGAGAAAAAAACGATGGGCTTCAAAGCCAGAAGTAGGTAATACTATCTCACAGACACTGAAATGAACTGTAGTTCAAATTAAATACTCATATAATTTTACTGATTCTAATGAAATAATTTGAGATGTGAGGCATTGCTTTGACTCATCTAATTTATACTGAAGCCCTAATACTCTAAACTACATACGAGCTCCTCTTAAAATATTTATAGATGCAAACTTGTACCAAAATCTCCGAACTAAATCTCTGCTCTTTGTAGCACTCAAAATGCAAACTGGAATCTCTAAAGGTAACAGTAATAGTCACCAAAAAAAAGTTTAAACATTCACAAGCTATGAAGAAAAATGGAAAACAATGAAAGCTAGATACTGAATTGATGATTAAATTTTTATTTTTTACTATTTTTTAGTGTTTAATTAAATGTCACATTACTGATTTTCTTGAACAGCACATCTCAGTATCTGTTCAGTATGGAAAAACCTAGAATATCAGCATTTTCCTCCCATCCCTGAAGCCACTACCTGTTGCCATCAAGCTACTTACTACCTGTCACAACACCTTTTAACACACTGTCTACTAAAATACAGTTGTGCAGAAATTTAAAGTGTATTTCCAGTGTCATTAGTTTTATTGAAATAATTTAAAACAGAAAGCCAAGTTGCAGAATGGGTTAAACACTGCAGAATGAAGAAGCTGCAAGCCACAATCAAATGAAACAGCAAGCCACATGTCCAGAAGTGCCTGTGGGCATGCTTTGTCTAAGACACATGCCATAGCAGAATAGCAATTTAGTACATATGCAAGATAACCACATACAGCTGAATCATATCTTCAAATGACATAAGGGGTTCAATACCATCCTCACAGCACTAAAGGCACCAGGTCTGTGGGTATCCCTGTGAGAATGGGATTCTCAAAGTGTTTTTTTTCAAAAATGAGGTTTTGTCACACTTGGCTCAAGTAACAACTTCATTACCCCCAGTGACACCACAGCACACCATTGTGAAGATTTAAAATTCATAATCATTTAAGTGCAGTAGTGATACCAGCTGTCATGGCAAAACAGACAGAAAGAGAGCTGAGAGCACACTCCTGGGAAGAACATAGGAAATAAAACCAAAACAGAGCCTGCTACACTACATGTATTTAACATATGGGGAATATGACATTGCCAAGCAGCAAGGAGAACACCACCAGACATTGCCAGTAGTTGATGACAACAGCATTAGGAAATCCACTTTTTGGAAGCTATGATCCTTGTCCCTCAACAGAAAACTAGGCTGTCTGATTTCAGTGTCCTATTCTCCCCTAGTTTTGTTAAAGTACATAACTATATTTGACATCAAACCATGGGCTACGTACTTCACATGCAGGCCATGAAAATGCAAATTTTAAAAATGGGGAAGCTGACAAAGGACAACAAACAGAAAAGCCTACTGATTTAACTTACTTCAAGCAGTTGCCCAAAATATCTAATCACCATCACTAGTATGGATTCAGTACTTACACTAAATATAGATTCCTTCTGAAAGAGCAAGACAAGTACTTACTCTTAATTCTCTTGCATTCAGAGCATGTTCAGGAATAAAGTTTTGCACATGTCACTCTGATTTATTAGAGCATAAAACTACATAAACCTGTAATATATATATGTCACATATATGGACACTAATTTTCTATTACAAGTTATAAAGGGGAATATATCTTACTAGTATATAAAGACAACACAAATGTTACAAAAAAAAAAGATAATTGTAAAATTACAATGTTGAACTATAGTTAATATGTCTGATCAAACTTTACATCCTGTAGGCTCAAAATAAAACTACACTTTTTTTCAGAATAAAAAAAAATACACAAACCACAGCTCCTCCTAAACTAAAGAATATGAAAACTCCATCTAATCTTATATGTGTAAACCTATGTTTGCTGTATTGTATACACACCAGGATACCACAAACCTACAGTTACTGTTTCATCACATTCCACTTAATTTCAGGGCAGCATCATGGATCTGGAGCATTAACCAAGGAAGACTTAGGCACACCTCCACCCCTTCCCAGGACACATCAATTCCCACTGAGGTTCTCATCCTCAGTTGCCAACTTCCATTCTTCCAGGAACTCAGTAACATATATTACTATTAATTTTTCTTCTGAATGCAATGTATCTGTAAAATCTACACTTTATAAGGCTGTTAATGCCAACTGTAGGCAGCTATTGATTAGACTGATTGAGCTGTGTTCCAGTAAAACACCATGCTACAACACTGAGAAGAAGAATGAATGCCCAACTATTTAAAAATCTCACTACATCAAAAAAAATTATACAGAAAATGTTCATTAATATGACAGCATTCAATCAGGGGAAATTAACTTGAATCATCTGATACATGTGCCTAACAAAGAAAACAAACAGTGTGATCACCAGATCAAACGTACACAAACATATGCACACTAATTTCTCTCCAAAACAAAAATCACGTGCTGCAGATTCTGGCAACTCAACAGAGATGTCATTTGCATGATGTGCTCACAAATGATGACAATAAAATTTGGAAAACAGACAACACTGTTACAGTTCAGAGACCAGAGCATTCTGTTACCGGGCACGACGACATTCCCAGCTCCTGCCTCACCACTCACCAACTCTTCCTTCTACAGGCACGTGAAACAAGATATGGGTTCTCAAGTTCAGCTGCAAAGTCCAACTTAAGAGAGAGGTCAGAGGTGGCTGACTAATCACCTCTGCACTCCTCCAGCAGGAACCGTTAATCCACTGGTAAAAAAGCAATGTCAAGGATGCATTAACACAAACTGCCTGAGCATCCTTAACAGACACCTACTGAGTACACGCCACAAAGGACATGTTCTCCACCAGCCCAGAAAAGCTTTTGTATCTCCTGGGCTGCTGCAGAAATGAAAAATAGCAGTTTGTGGAGAAGGGTTTGACCTGTGTTCTCTCATACAAAAACCTCTGCTGTTAAAGATACATCATGACAAGCTGTGCCAGAGCTCTGAAAATCTCCATGTACTGTTGCTGTCTACCTGCTTCACCTTCTGCTTTACCATGATGCTACAGGACAAATCACACTCCAGAGCACATGTAAGAGGTACAGCCTAAGCAAACAATCACCCAAACTGTTCATGCTAAATTAATACATTTATTAATTAAAAATATTTCTCTTCTTAAAGAGGAAAACGTTATTTGATAAACTGTTGTCTCTTCTCAGCATTTGAATTCTGGAGTCAGTGTTCTTTCTTTTTTTTCCACTTTTAAATTTTTTATTTAGGATGTCATTATGCAATCTTTTTATGTGTACCAAATCAATCTTCAGGGATAACTACATTTCTCTAGCAGAAAAAAAAGCTTAAACATTTTCATTAGGATATGGACTGCTTTTTAACAATATTTTACTATTTTTTTCTATTCAGTAACAACTCTGTCAAGACTGCATGCTGAACACTCATTTTTACTGCCATCTTATATGCTGTACTTTTCTTTTGTTTCACAAAAATTTTTCTTAAATATTTATTAACAGAACTCCTTAAATATCCCACTACCACTATGTTCTTGAGTACTACATAATCTTTCAAGGTTTGCAGATTTCATCCTGTTTACAACTAGTCAAATCAGTTATTGCCATACTGAAGAGATCACTAGATATAGTAAGCTGCTCTTACTAGAGATGAAATGTAAGAAAATTAAAACCCAAGACAAAATGTCTCTGCCCAAAGCCCAAGAGCACAGAAGTTATTAGGAGGAAAAAAAAGTATTTTGAGAAGCATTTGTGAAAACTTGTCACAGCATTTCCATCTAAAATAGAGCAACCAAATACTGTGTACTTCAGTTCATACTGAAGAGTTTTCATCCTGGGAAAAAAGTGAGATATCCTCCCCAAATGGCTCCATTTATGACACTGGGCAGCAATTAAAAGCATGACTTCAACTTTTTTGAAGTTATTTTGGCCTACAAGACCAACTAAAAGGACCAGCAAAAAATTATCATCAGCACTGGGTTTGAAATCATCTAAAATCTTGGGTCTGAGGGCAAATTCTAGATAATCAAAACAACCTGGAATATTCCAATATATTTCTTCCTTCATACATTAGTGAAAGGTAGAAAAAAAAACCTTCAAACTCATGAAGTCATTTCAAAAGGCTATGCTTTGTTAATTTTTAACTGATTAAAAGCACTGAGAATACTATTTTAGTTTGACATTTTTAGAAAGTCTTAATTTTAAACCTATTCATCAACACAGAAACAGTAGCTGGCAAATTGTTATGTAAAGGGTTTGGGGTGGAAAAGAGCAGTTCCAGCTTTGTTTACTACTTTTCAGGCTATCAGGAACAGAAGGAGAAAAAGCTTCTTCATTTTGTATTATTTGAGGTGAATCCATTAGCTCGGTTAAAAAAAAGAAAAAAAGAAAAAAAAGTATCACAGGTCAAAAGAACAAAATGACACACAAAATCCATTGCCAAACTAGCTGTCGGTTGGATGCACAAGAGTAATGCTAAACAACTGTGGTATGGAGACAAAATATGCTTTCTTTAGGACACTTTTACAATAAGTTATTTAAGCCTTGTGAACAGCCTTGCCTTGCACCCACCCCTCACACATTAATGAAAACAAAGGGGGCCCATTTACATTGTAACCCCGCAGTGGGGTTAAGCATGTGACCTTAAAGTATGGTGCTCTTGTGCTCAGTGGAAAGGTTCTTGACAATATAAACAAGAATTACTGCTGTTAGAGAAAGGGAAGACAATTAAAAACAATCCAGGATGCATGTTGTACAGCTGTTCAAGTTACAGCTACGGCTGACCCCTAAAGATGCTGCAGGTTTCACTTCAGAATCTTAGGCCATTTTAGTTTTATTAAAGTAATCCTTCAACAAAAACTGAATTTGTACGAGAAACATGAGGTTTTATATGAGTAACACAGTGAAAATTATGTATGGCTGGCAAAACATGCCATTGCTGCAGTTAAAAAGACGTTGTGGTCTGCACATCTCTTTCCAATACTTAAGCTTGCCAACAGCTGAGCAAAAAGGAAATCTCTGTAATGAGTGCTAAGAGAACCTGTTGAGAGAAAAAACACTGTTCTTGAAACAAATGAGACTTTGACAGATCAAATCACAATCAAATCTGTTTGACAGACTTTTGTACCCAGGCAAAAAAAAAAAAACCCAACTGGGTGATTTCAGCAAAACTCTGCAGGCGCAGTGGCCCAAAATAGATCAAATTGCAGGACCAAACAGCCACATCATTTTTTTAAGCTTAATTTTGGATACCATTGATTCCAAATGCAATAAAGACAGACTGCACTTATGGTCAGTAGTTTCTTTAAACATGCCTACAAATTTTCTAATAACCAAGAAAATACTTAAATTTTAAAGAGAAAACGATAGAACAATCTTTTTTCCCCCATCAGTCGCTAAAGCTAACTGTCCTAATATTGTCCTTAAAAAATAGGGTTAGAGAAGAAAAACTTCTGAGAAAATAACAAAGATCTTGGCTAAGTTTCATAAAACCACAATTTTCCTGCCTGTTTGATCTTTGTACAGTCAGCATAAGCCACTGAAACTCCTCCACAAATGAAAGGCATTCATGGGAAGCCATCAGAAAGCATTGCTTGTCCTCTGGGACCCAGGACAATAAAAGAAAAGTTTGTGTCTGCCACGTGGGCCTACAATTCAGCTTAAATGAACAAACCATTGCAATATCCTTCGGCTTTGTGAAAACGATACTTCCTACTTTTTTTGGAAGAAAGGAAGTCATATATAAACAGAACAAAGGGAAGAGGCAACACAAGTAGAGCCTCTCATAATAAATATTACAGTGAAAGTTTTGCTCATCAAACCAAGATTAAAAACATATTTTAATCTCCCAAGTTTTATGCCTTTGATGTATGTTCAAGAGGAAAGCTTATATATTTTGCAAGATTTACAACATTTCTAGTGGGAATAGCTTCATATTTCAGTTTTTTTCCCCTCTTTCTGAAATTGAGAATGTATGGGGTTGATTCTATCCCTTAATACTGTGTCATATCAAACACTTCTGTAGAGAACAGAAGTTAGGATGTCCTTTGGACATTCTCCCCCCACAAATAGGCTAGTGTTCTACTGAATAAAGCACTGCAAAATCATTATAATGCTGTAATGGTAACCTATGCAACTATGAAATACTTCTTAAAATGCCAGCTTTCCTAGACCACAGGGAAGTTCAAACATTTGCACTAAACTCCATAGCATAGAGAACCACTAAATCGCATTTCCTTGTGGTGCTAAAATTAGGAGAAGGTTATATAGCTTCAGTAGAAATAGTAGTAATTTATTATCTGTAATTTCACCACTACATGCCCACAACAGCCTGATATGACACACAAAGCATTAATTTTCAGAATTGCAACACACAAGGCATAAACCTTATACATCAGGAGCTCCCTTGTAACATCTTCTGTTCAGTTTTGCATGACTTTCTTGACCTCCCATACAACCTTTCTGGGCAGCTTTTCTTATCCTTTCTTGACATAGCAGCCATTGCTATGACAAAAGGACCTGCTCTTAAAATCACATTTTCTTGCTGCAACACAGTCAAACATCTGCTCACTTCCACAGCCTCAGGTGAAGGCAAAGCCAAATACATTACTGACTCCCTCAGATGGTATAGGGCAAAATAGGTGAAAGTTTCAGTGTAAGTAACAATGAAAGAGTGGGTAAGCATGTTCTCCCTGGTCTAGCAACACTTTTGGCTTTGGTTTTATCTACCAACCATTAACTTGGGGGGACATCATCAGAAATTCTCAAGTATAGTTTCACAAACACAAAGTCAGAAGAGCAAAGGTGAAACTTGCCAGAATTGTCATTACAAACAACTATTACAGGGAAGATAACTGTATTGTGCATTGGTAGGACTTAGTTTAATAATGTTTAAGGAAGATCTGTTAACTTCAGAGCAATATGGAACTGCCATGAAACTGTTATAAATGAAGTAAACATTGGGGGTAGACAGGTGTGTACTGAGGAGGTGGAAAGGAGAAAATGGGTGAGGGAGGAGGTGACAGAATCTTCCCAGAGCTGTGTCAGCCCCTGGAGAGGTGATAAGACTCTTCTCCTCTGTGCCATTACAGAAGTACATGGACCATACAGCTGTCTTTCCAGAAGTCAAATATTTTCCACATCTTTCCAAGGACTCCCAACCAGTCCATTTGATTCCAAAGATACACAGAAGAGAGATGCAGAAAGTTGTCCAGAAATGGCAACTTGAAAATAAAGAAAAAAAGAACAAGGCAGAGATTTCAAGGACAGCAAGAACCCACCGTAACAGATTATCTTTCTTATGGAAAATAAGTGAAATGCTGTAAGAGAAGAAAGGGATATCCCACCAGAAAATTAATATAGATTTTAACTTAGGAACAGTCAATAAGAAATTATTTCAACACTATTAGAAAAACAACAATAAATTTATAATCAGAAGTGCCAAAGCTGGAATTACACCAAAGAAACTTCAAGGAGCCTGACAGGGAAGACAGGTGTCTTGTCAATAAACACTCTGCCAGAAGAAGGTTCAGGCACAACTTCTTAAGTCACTTGCCCAAAGCAAATAGCAAGCAAATGAAAGTGTGAGGAATAATAGGATTCTTGTCTCCTACTCGCTATTTCCCTTCATGTTGCCATATGGTATCCATATCTGGGAGGATAAGCAGTACTTTGTACCCTGGTGTTTCAGTTTTCAGGACACTTTACAAGTCTCATTGCTCATTTCACCGCTTTCCACGAGCTACTCCTTAATGACACCCAGCCATTGCTTCCTTTGCTTTCCTGTAAAAACAACATACTCAGGAAATAATGAATGTATATTTGTCTCTTTCAAGTAACTGCAGCTCCGTTTTAGCCATTTACTTTGCAATAAACTTTTTAAAGAGAGCTGCTTTTTTCCCAATCAAAAAAAAAGTGTCTGTATATCTTAAGGGTCACGATACACTAATTAAAAAAAAAATACAAATGTCCCATAGTCTCACTTCTGAGCTATAACCTAAACTCCTCCACCTCAGCAAAGAAAAAATAAAATCACAATGCAACAACTGAGCACTCCATAGTTCATTTTAACTTTTCAGCCCAAACAGAAATATCCAGTGACTGGTACAGTTCACAGAAAAGACTATCAAATTGCTTCTAATGGTGAGTTTCTACAAAGCATACTTTGCTAGAGGGAGTTACTTAAGAAGTAGTTGTGGAAACAAGAAAGAATTGGCCCAGAGAAGAGGAGTGTAAGCTTATTAACAACCCAAGCCCAGCTGAAAGAAGCACCTGAAAAGGCAGAACTGTTTTATCGTCTCTGAGTGCAAACAGTGGACTCCAACCACGGGTCAAGGCTGAGCAGTTTCACTGGAATGGAAAAGGAATCCTCCAGAACTAGAGGCCAGGACCACGCCTCAGGTAGAAAACAAACCAGTGATGAAAATGACTCAAAGGGTTACTGCTTGGCAGGGAAATTTCTCTCTTCTTATTCTTCCTCGGTGCCCAGCCTGCTGTGCAGCCTATATGAGAAAATTCTGCATTGTTCTGCATGACAGTAGTCTCTGAAGCAGGTATCAAAACTTATATTTAAGAAACAGAATTGTAGACTCAAAATTTTAGGATACTTTAAGGCAAGATAAGGCAAAGCTTCTGAAAACAAAACATTGTTCATAATTAATTAGGAGAAAGGAAATGCCTGTGAAATTTTAAGTTTTCCACCTCTACCCAAACCTCAGATTTTCATAGAATTTTAAAGATTATTCCATTCAGAAACCATTGCAACTCTCTGGAAACTATCCTAAAGGCTAACTTTCCCCTGTGGTTAGAAAAGTGTTTGCAATGTGTTCTACAACATGGTCTAGGAGAGATATTCTAAATTTTTCACCTTAATATGATAAACTTGAATATGAAAACATACACAGAAATACAAGTTAGATTTTTTTCCCCTAACAATACAATAAATTTAATATAGCAAAGGGAAAAGATTCATCACTGTTCACAAGAATTCATTCGCCAAGGGAATTTTTTCATCTGTCCTCTCCTCTACTTATCTAGACAGAAAATAGATTTTGCTGGCTATGTTTAATTTCCACAGCTGTCACTGTGATCTAAAACATTTATATTGGAGCAATCACATTTATCCTCAGGAAACCAGGAACTGGAGTACCAGTTCAAACCCTGGATAGTCTATCTGCTATCTTCTGACCCCAGTGGTGCTTAGATTTAGGAGATGTATGGTGTAAATCAGCAGCAAAATATTTTTTTATTACAATTTATTTGAAAAATGCAATTAAACAGCAAAAATGCGATGAAATAGCAAAAGTTGACACGGTTTATATATGCTTATTGACTGGGTTAGTACAAATGTAAGGCAAAAGTAGGTGTAAAATGAAAACAGGATATAATTAATATTTCTGATTTAAATCTCTAAGCATATTTTAATGTCTAGTAATGTAACAATATAACATATATTAATGTCTTTAATTTGAATGTCTAGTAATGAATTTAATTATATAAATTCTGATTATGGAACAAGTCATCAGAAAAGAGCATCACAGGCAACAGATTCATAGCCTTACTTCTAAGTCATGTTATTTACTTAAGCCCATTATGCAAATTTTCAAAGAGTTGTTTTTAAAAAAAGATTACAGCACTTCTACAAATATTTATGGTTCAATCCAAGAAAATAAAAGATTGTTTGTGATAAATGTAAGAAGGAATCCAAAATATTTCAGCAGACTTTGAAACAGGACTACCAAAATTCTAATGTACTATGTAGTTGTACAGAACATAATCTTCACTATGAAAACAGCTAAGTACATTATTCTAGCTATACCAGCAAAATCAGCAAACAACTTTCTCCATGTTTCATGAAGCAAATCTTATTTAGTAAGCTAGTTATTATTCTCAACCTTTATTTTGTCAGTTCTTTCAGTCTTGCTTGCTACCCACTATTTCCCTCCCCCATGCCTTTTTTTTTTCTTTTTTAGTATTAAAAATGGACTTACATAAAACCAATAACAATTTTCAGTTAAAACATATTCTGTTTTTAATCAGGCAGCTCATCACCTAAAGTTTCACACATACACACTACTGCAAATGTTTTATCTGCAGACCTTCAAGCTCAATGTTCTGCTACTGTGAGGCTGTAAGGTAACCACTCCTCCAAGGAAGCCAATTCAGGACTATGTCAGCAGACAAAAAACTATTTTGACATATAAAGTGAAATTAGACATTCATACAGAACTCACATTTCTAATTAATTGTATCATTTATATTAGTAGTTTACATATTTAATATCCCCAGAGCAGGACACTATTAGATGCTACAGCCAAGTTTAAAAGATGAAAATTCAGAACATATTAATACCTTCAGTTCTTTTAACCCTAGCATTCTTTGCACTTCCAAGACTCTTTATACTTCCATTACATTTATTCCTATTTCTCTCACTTGATTATTGTTACTCCCTCTTTTCTGCAACTTATTTCCTCCCAGTTTCTTGCTCTGCTCACAAAACCACTTTGACCTTTAATTCTGCCTCCTACCGAACTACTTCAAATGCTTTCAATACATTTTGTGGTGCCAGACTACTCACAGAAGTAGAAAAAAAAAATGACATTTCTAAGCATAAATGAAACTATTAAAATGGAAGTGAAACATTAAAGGCACAAGGAACGAAGCCAGTGTAGCATTCAGTATTTGCACTAACCACAGGCCAGCAGTTGAATGGCAGTCAGCACTTAAGCAATATTAAACAGAGAAATCATGTAGGAAGCCACAGTGCAGTGTGCAGCATTCCCCCTGGAGCATGTACAAGAAAAAAGTACCCCTAAAATTTTAGCATGTCTGCTTTTTATCCCACAACATAGGGACTAATTGCCCTCAGTGTCTGAGCTGGATTCCTTGCATGCTGGAGCAGAACAAATACTACTTTCTCACCTATCCGTCACAGCAAACATGAAAGATTATGACAAAAGCAAACCAGCTAATCTTAGCACCTCACTGAGCTCAGAGCAAAACACCAGGCAGCAAAGCAGAGAGAAACCAAGCACACACAGACAGTGAAACAATCATCAAATGAGTGGCCAGACAGGAGCAACTGGCCTCAGTGCTTCCACTCATTTAACAATCATCCTATCTGCTGCAGAGCAACATTAAAACACCCACAGCTTTGGTACGTAGGTTAAATGTTGAAGAATTACTACAATATGTTTCATTTTTTCTGGCAGACTGCAGGACTTCACCCAGCAGTTCAGGCATTAAGCCCATTCTAGTAACTGGGTTAAAACTGAGCTTTTTTACACCAATGAACTCATGGTCCAGCTCTGCAAAAGAGACACTGTTAACATTTGCTCAGACTGGTCTGATGCTGGATTTTCTTAAAGCAGCAAGTCAGGAGCAGTTATGCCTCTCCTGGAAAAGGCAGAGGAAGGTTTATCATACCTTGTTACAGCCTCCAAGGTTGGCATCATTTGGGCTGAGAACAATCTACAAGCTCGAAACACTGCCCCAACCAGATGAGCCACTCTCCTTCTATTTTTGGCTTCCTAATATTATTTAGTGTTTCCTTTGCTCTTTGACATCTCCTTTGTTTACATGCAGGTACTGAACACTGCAGAGGGCTATGCTGCACCAACACAATTCTCCTCTAACTGGCTTGTCATAGTTTCAGGTACTGCCAGAGAGGTTTTGGAGTGGACAACCACCAGTGAAGGAACTCTTGCAGGTCTTCCATCATGCCCACACTGTGCCAGATTTGGAGTAGGTGGAATGACCACAGCCTGAAGAAATCTCCAGGTGCAACACATACCTCAGGCTTGCAGTCTAGGAATGTGTTATGGTCACCTTTACAGAAAGGAGCACAGCCAGTGTCACAGCACTTTGGTGCACACTGCCAATGGCTGTGGGCCATTTAAAGGCTTTGCAGGTGGACACAGCAACTCAGCAACCCTGGACACGTAACTGGATTCTGCTGGAGCTGTGGGAATGCTTACACAACCCCAGAAATGTGTGAAAAATGAAACAGCAAAAATCCTTTGGTGCTTCCCTCTCAGTCAGCTCCAGCACTTTAAAGAACACAGCTGAGAAGAACACAAAAAACCCTACAGCACTTGGAGAAAGGACTGAAATATTAGGGCAAGGGTAACTTCTGCACAGCCACAGCCTTTGAAACAACTGAAGGCTTTTAATATATCTCCTCAGTTCTGAAACCACAATGACTGGGATACAGCTGGCAGCTGGACAAGAATCTCTGCAATATCTCCACATCACCTGAAATGACAGCCATACATATTTATACCTTATAAAGTGTGTGTTTATATGTATATGTACACAAATACATATATGCTCACACATTTATAATCTTTAATAAATCTTCCTTAAAAGGCTTAGAATGAGACACAGGTAGGTATCTACTTTTTCACAGGCTTAAGTAGGGACTACCTTCTTCCATGTGCTTTTTACTATGTTTTTTTTTTTTTTTTTTTAGTTATGAGATTTTCATTATTTTTAAATGAAGGATTTCTGGAGGAGCTGTTCAGTGCAAAGAGAACTTATGTTCTAATGTCTACAGCTCCAACAGACTTGAATTCCTAAGGAAGTATGCTCCTCTTCTCTCCTCACCCCAAATAGTCTCAAAATGATTTTCAGATAAAAAAGAATGAAACAGCCTCTAGAAAAAAAAATAAAAGGAAAAAACACTGAAAAAACCTAAACTCCAAATAAAAGAATGTACCTTTGACCTCTGGTAATTCAAATAGAGTGTTAATCACCAAAGGATTAACACCCTCTGTATTATAAATAACATAACCAGTCATCAGCAAATTATAACACCCCATATAATCAAGAAACACTGAAGTCTATAATAGAACTATGCCCAAGCAGTGGGATGAGAAGTACTGATATGAGAAACTTAACACATTGCATCAGTTAAGAGAGATTCTGCCACTTCAGGCATTATGGAGAACAGCTTAGTACTTAAATAGGTAAATCTTTTACCCTCCACGTGTGCACATGGGTGTATATACATATATATATATATATACATCCATGTGCCACATAAACACACAAAAAATTTTCACAAGCTTTAACCATTATATGCATTTGTTAAATTTTAAGAAATCTACACATATATAATCTCCTTGGGTTTTTCTGAATAATTTTATGTATGTGGAATCAAAAGCAAATACTTTCCAACATGCTTTAAATAGTTTTCTGCATTCAACAGAATTATTTTTTGCTTAAGCAAAGATTATTTTATTATCTCTCCCTTATTTTAAATGCAGCATTATTATAGCACAGAGGCATCAATTAAGAGAATTCTATCAAAACACTAAGTTTTTAAAGGGATGGGGAAAAAAAATCAAAAAAATCACTACCCACAGTATTTGGCTTTGAAGGAGACACACAGCTACACCCTTATCTTCTGCCATCTTCACCATAACCACTTCTCACTTCCAAAGCCTCTCCATCCTATTTTCTCTCAAACCACACCATTCCTTTTTGCCTGAGAGCCTTTGCCATCTTTTCCTACTTTTTCTCAACCTCCAAAGCTTTTCCTGCCAAGCTTGCTTTCTATTCCCACTGTACCCCAAGGTCCATTCCACCCACAAATCCAGCTCCAAGTTCGGAAGCAGCTCTGCAGTGACTCCAAGGCTGCTGTCCCAGGAGTCCTCACTCACCCTGCCTGCAGTCCTGTCATTCTGCCAAGAGAAGGCTCCCACCCCTCTTCCCGTGTTTGCACTGGCACCTGCTGCCACTCTGCCCTTGGCCAGCTGCAACTGCTTCCCTGATTGCTTCTTCTCCACCCCTTACTCTTTCAGAAACCTGTAGAAGTAAATAAGCAACATTAACAAGCCAGATGAAGCAAGTGAGACGGTAAGTAGAACTCTGCACTTACTTTTTCCATCTGTGCCTTGCTAATCAGTCTCCTCTATCCACACAGGAGGGTTCCACTAGGACCCCAGCACTTGCCCAAGAGGAAAATCAGACCTTTTCCTCAACATGGAGTACCTCATGAAGAATAGAGAAACTCATCTCAAGAAAGAACAAATGAGTTCAAATTACTTTAATTTGTAATAGTATTTTCTGCTGAGACTCAAAGATCAGTGGAGAAAACATCCCCATTCTCACAATCTGACTGCCTTAGTTTACTTTTTCCAAAGAACAATAAAAGAATGTAGTCATGGAATCTGCTGACACATCTACAAGCAGACAAGCCAAGGTTGGGATGAAAATGGACAGCTCTTGCCATGTATAAAAATCTTAAACTTAGATGGGGATAAAAAGAAGAGCTGACTTTCTCAGTTTGAGAAGCCTTTACAACCTAAACAGCATTAGACTTTCCCCTTAAAATCTTCAGTAAAAAGGACACACTCCTTTAGTTCACTTCCTCCCATTGCAGAATAACTAGCAAATCTTATCTTTTTTCAAGCCCACTATAAAAATTCCTCAGAATTTCTCCAAACTTGTGTCATTCCACAACTATGAAATATAGTTTCCAAATTAAATACACTTTCAAGCTGTACCATGAGAAAAAACACAGCTTAATTAAGTTAACTAAGCTGATTAAGCCATGCTCTTTCACCTACTACAGGAAGTATTTAGCCCTGGAGCCATCCTAAAGGCACCTCGCACAGCTATGACATGTTTTCCAGAGATACTGTGTATATTTAGTCACTGTGGAGGGGGAAAAAGCAAACACCCTATATGTCAGCATGCCAACAAAAGAACAGAAGAAGTATCAGCTGATAAAGCAGCTGTTTACATCTCATTCTTGTCTGGAAGGTAGGTATTACATTACAAGGGAATAGACAAAGTTAAGAGAACAGCACCCCACCACCTCAGAGCTGACTGTTATAAAATAATTTCAGTAGTAACACATTCTCCAAAAATCCTGATCATTGATATTATTACTTGGGTCTTTATAAGTTAACAAACAACTCAGATGAAGTGAAAACTTGAATAGATTACAGCAGCTTTATTTTAAAATAATTAAGAATAATCTTTCTCTTTGTCGTATTTTAATGCATTTATATCATTAAAAGAATTCTTTAAAAATCTCAATCCTTTTAAAATCTACAAAAGCAATTTCTAAAATAAAGACATAGCAGTATTGTTATCTTGGCTTTTCCTGGTACAAGGCTGCTGCTCTGTGTCTCATAAAGATTTCTGGCAGAGTGAGAAAACCTGGTCAGTATCAGAGCCTTTCCTGGGACCTGTCTGCAGTGTCGACAAGCAGCTAAGCTGAATATTAATACACACTCCATCATCAAAAGCTGTTGCATACCCAAAGGATGAAAAATATTTTAATCAGCTTTCAGCTTGTCTAGTAGAAGTCAGTTTATTCCTTTGGGATTATACATCTATGTGCTCAATTTTTGTCTTCGTGCTCTCTCTCCATACATATTACTTTTGAAACTAGCAGCAAAGAGCCTAAATCTGCTGTTTTGTTGGGAAAAGCCAGCTAATGCTGTGATTCAATTACAGTATTTTGCATTAAAGAAGAAAATGTAGAAAATGAAAAGCAAAGAAAAAACTTGAGAAAACAGCCCTGTTACCAAGATTTTTAACATTAGGATTTCTTAAAGAAACCAGTGAGACTTTTTTTGTTTTGTTCAGCATCTCCACGAATTTTAAGAGCTTTCAAGACTGGTTCATCTCTGTTGTCTCACCCATCTTTTCCTCTCCCCAGTAATTATTGCAAATTCACAATTCCTTTAGCATAACAACCACCAGTGGAATTGGCCCATGAATGTGTAAATATTTAATAAATATGTGTATTAAGTATGTCCTACATGGAAACCAACAAATGATCAGTAATGAAAAAATGTTTTGAAAAGCCTTGACTGTACAAGTGTACCTGCATGGCAACCTCTCCTTCCTCTGCTGTCCTTCCTCTCAGAGACAATGCCAGTCCCTGTAAGGCTGCATTAATAAAGAAAACACCTATAGGAGAAGACTTTTGAAAGAAAAGATACTTTAATATTGAAAAATATTAATAATCTTAATTCTGTTTATTTTTAATCCTTTCAAAAGCATCATAACATTTCAGACTAGGGCCTAGCCAGGATTTGTATTGGTCTTTGCTTTGAGCACCTACATATATGCAATACAGAGGTAATTTCATCTTGCCTTAGCCCTGCTTCCTGGGGATAGATGCATTACCCCTGGGCATCCAATACCATTGTGCTCTCTCCTCTTGCCCATAAGAAAAGACATGAAGAAATGTAAGGCTCTGGTGATTTTCAGATTTTCTATCACCTCATGGAAGCCTGAAGAGTACAACCTCTTCAGTACCAGTGTGGTACTACACAGCATCAACTGGTTTGTACAGACTAATCTTAAAATAATTTCTATCATCCATCAGCAACACAACCAATCATTACTCCTGAGCAAAAGAGTGAATTCTGTGGTCCTACTGCTGCAAATTATTTCAGCACAAAAACTTCTATTTCATGAAATGGAAGCATGACATTGGACAGAAGGAGACCAAAAGGATCACAATGAGTTAACTTACTCTGCCATGTAAAAAAGTCTCATAATTCAGTTATCCAAGCTGAGTCCCACCACAACATCACAAAACAATTGACCTTCTAGCTAGCTGGTGAAGCTCTAATCCATTAGCATGTAGGACACAGCTTGAAGATGGAGCTAAAATGTAATTATTAGCAGTGTATATATGCATACATATATACACAGACACATAAAAATAATCACTTCAGTTTATTACACAATGATATTGATCCCTAGGCAGCTAGACAACATGAACTGATGCACTGTTCTCAGCTATTAACAGTGCACTTTGTGGATCATTGCATGCCAAGCACAGAGCTGGATTCATCTCCAGCACAGCTCCACTGCTGCCATTCCTGTCCCTCAGCAACAATCCAGCCTCTTCTCACCATCCCCTTCATTGTTCTACTCTATTACAGAAATTCAAAATGAGTCCTATGAAAACTACTCTGATTGTGATAAACAATCACATTATTTTACTGGAATAATTTAAAAGATTTGCTACATTTAAACTTTATATTAGTGCCTCTGTTGTGAAAATTACATAGAGTTCAGATTGACTAGCAGTCCAAGGAAAACTGCCAAATTCTGATGTTCACTTGTAACATTTGAGAAAAGCCAGTAATTATCTTCCTATTGCAGAATAGTAAACATTATTATATCTACAGCTTCAGGATCATTAAGCAGAAGCATGTGTAGTGACAAACAGAAAGTGTAAAAAAGATTCACACAAAAGCTCCTGAGAACAAGACCTGGGAACTGCCAGGAGACAATCAGGGTCAGCCAAAACACAGTAAGATCTTTCTTAAACAGACAGAATTTTCCCATCTGACAAAAAATGCCCCAAAAAACAAAAAACCAAAAAAGCTCCTATGTGCCCCCATCTACACTTTCCAATCATGATATGGGGAGGCAGAAATTTGTTGGTTTCCTTCAAATGCAGGATGTTCTCTCCCTAGGACATAGCCAATAAGTAATTGTCAAATACAGAAAAGAATCATAGCCTCATTTAATTGAGGGGGAATTAAATTGTCTGCAATCTAAAACCCAAGTTAGACCTCAATGTTTTGATTGCCAGACTGATTTTGAAAACTACACCTAAGTTACTTGCACAAGTTAAACAGAGAGTCAGTAAAAGAATTAGCACCTAATTCATCAGGGCATAATGCTCTCCATAGCAACTTCTGAAGCCAAGTTATATTTCTTTATGTATAAAATGAAAGCTGCAATTTTGAGCAAAGATGAAGTAACTGTTAAAGAACACATTACAAAAAAACTATTCACCCATGATCTTGTTAGGAATTAGAAGGACTGATGATCAGATAGGGAAGAAGAGATATCAATGCAGCAACAGCAGCTTTTCAGAAGAAGTCACCTCCTTTGCCTACCAAAGCCATTTGGAAAGTAAAGCAGCTGTGTTCTATTTTATAGTGGTTACAGAGCCACTAAAATACAATAGCAATAAAACCACATTTAGCAACACTAGCTGTATTAAAAAAAAATACAGCAATGTAGATGGTGACATTTTCGTCATACTGCCATTTGCTTTCACTTTCATTCAAAATCACAACTTACCCTGGTTTATAACAATCACAGTACAAATTATTCCTGCCAAACCACTGTAATTCACAACTTTAACATCAAACCAAATCCTTTTTTTTTTCTGTGTAGCATGTCCATAAACATATATACACAAATACAAATCCATAAGCTCTGTATCTGATCACTTCTAGGATTGAATAAATAAGAAATGGAAATAATTTTAAATACTGGTAATAATTAATCAATTTCTATGTAGCATATTAAAAAAAAAATCTAAAAATAGAGATTAATTTCTTTTGAAGACTTACTATTCCCAGTCTTCAAATACAGTCTTTTATTAAGTTTTTCTACCAGGAACTAGATTTCTGAGAACATTAAAGCATATCATAGAATCTTCTGGGTTGGAAGGTACCTTAAAGACTTCCACGTTCCAATCCCCTCTGCTATGGGCAGGAATACCTTCCACAATCCCAGGTTGCTCCAAGCTCTGTCCAACTTGGCCCTGAGCACTTCCAGGGATGGGGCAGCCACAGCTTCTCTGGGCACCCTGTGCCAGGGCCTTGACAGCCTCACAGTAAACAATTTCTTCCTAATATCCAAACTAAACTGCCCTCCATCAGTTTAAAACCATTCCCCCTCACTCCATGCCCTTGTGAAAGACTTTGCAAAGAATAGTGAGACTGGTAAAACAATAGCTAAATCCTACAACATCATCATTTCCACAGCAAATAATAAACCTCAATAAACACACTATTAATACAAAGATCTTTTGTTATTTTACTGCATACCCATCCAAGGTTTTGGGAGAACAAATTTCATTTCTACTGATTGTGATATATGCATTTATGCCTTAAACACCAGCACAAAACTCATGGCATTTTACATGCAGGTGCAGGTATTTAGAACACACAATTATATACATCCAAGAGTATAAAAATAGTGAGGCTCACAGAAAGAAGCCCTGTTACAGTAAGAATAAAGCACAAGAGCACAGAATTCTAGATATCCAAAACTGCAGCTCACCAAGATCCAGCTGTGTGCACAAGAACACCCACAAATGTCAAACTTGCAACTCAGGTGCAAATCCACCTGGAGGGGAAGGCAGAGGACCAAAACCCAGCCCTGGTCCATCAGAAATGCTGCTCCCTGTCCCACAGGACATACAGGGTCCTAAACCTCTCCTGGCTCGTGCCAGTGTACATTACAACCCTAATGCTGTCAGTGAGATTCTCCCAGGATGCTGTCGAGTGGGAAGGCTGCCCTTTGAACAATTCCAGTTTCTAAGAGAAATGTTACAGTGGCTCATATCAACGCAGCTCAGATCTCAACCAGCTCACGTAAGGGTTAAAAATAGAAAGTGCTATCCACTGGTTTGCTCTGATGTTCCTGGAGATATTGTCACTGGATGTATCCTCAGAAGAATTCTATTCAACACCTCTGTCTTTAAGTACAAAGCTGTAGGCTGTAGCAGCTTTAGGAAACATAAGTATCCTTTTTTCTGCTGCACAGTATCTGTGTGTGAAATTCTCTAAAGGGGTTTAAGTATTTACCCTGAACACTATCAGACAGTTTCTAAAATTTTCCTTATCCTGTTGCAGAAACACTTCAAAGAGAATCATAAACACAGTCTTTTGTGCTTTCAGCACACATGTTGTTTTGGAAGCTTAAGTCTGAATTCCCTCAGAATTGTAAATAATTTTTTTCCTCAAAGATGTGCAATACAACTTTACTTTTTTTTTTCTTTTTACAGTTTCATTGTCATTCTATAACAGACAATGCTAAATCCTTTCTCCCATTTTGACAGCTAAAAATATTGGGGTCAAAGAAATTATTGCCAAAAAAAAAAAAAAAAAAGAAAAATAAGTCTACAGGATCAGGTTTTGTTGTTGTTGTTTAAGATAAAAGATACATTTCCAGAAACATCTGGCTTCCAGTGTACATAAAATATAATCTGCCAAAAATACATTTATTTAAAGGCTCTGGCCTAAACAGATAAGGAGAGCCCCAAAAGACAATAAATATGGGTAAAATTTGGGTTTTTGAGCTGCCATGTTGTTCCTGCATTTCACAGCTCATTAGGCAAATCCGATCACCCATCGCCACATGGCCCTCCAATAAAGTGTGACACTGCAGTGTCTGAGCACCACGGGAAAACCAGAAGAGAAATTAAAATAATACCTCAGAGTTCCTGGAATTTTGGCTGACAAGGTCAAACCGATTCAAGTGTCAGTTAAGTCGCTATGCAATTTCTGAAGGAAGCTAAACAACCAACCAGTCTGTTTGTGATCCCATTATCTATTTTTTTAAAAATAATTGGTTAGTTGTTTAAAGTGCCAAAGTCTACAAAAGCTAAGAGAATGCCTTGTAAAAGCATATTTTTTTCTTAGAGCTTTTCATGGTTATCCGGGAACTGAAATGCTCTTGATTTAAATACATATTTAAACCCTTGCTTTAATTTGGGAAAAAAAAAATGGCTCTGGGCTGAGATTTTGTAGCTCAAGTTTCAGTGTAGACTCAATTCTAACTGTCAGGCTGTAAGCCCCTGACAATAGTGGCTTATAGATGAAACTATGACATACTTCATATATAGCAATAGGAGCAAATAATGAAATAGACCTCAAAAAGGAAAGAAAAATTAATTTACAATAAAATAGCCTTGCTCTCTGATTTCAATTCAGTTGTAAAAACTGATAAAAAGCCTGTTATTAAAAATAACAGTAACAACGAGACTAAAGATAGTTTTTTAAAAGTTTTACAAATCAAGACAAAAGTTGTGCAGAAAGATCCCAGCCTGATGAAATGCCCCTTTGATCATTCTGCTTACACTGAGCGCGCACACTTCTGCTCTTGCACCACTACAAACTAAAAGGTGTGCTGCAGTTCATTATCATCAGCTTTTAAAAGATGCCAAAAAATGAAACAAATGGTGTAACAACTAGTTGTGTTTCAGTTATCCCATTAAGAAATTACTTCCTCAAGATCTATGCTTCATTCTTTTAAGTAGTGCCTTCACTGCAGGCAGTGAGGCAGTTGTTAAATGTGACTCCAAGTCACTCACACTTTTCTCTACATTTCAGTTCCATGCTCTCTTTCGTCTCACCAAATTCCTGCATAAATAGGTGGGATTAAATGGAGCCTAGCCTACCAAACATAATTATATATGTTGTGATTTTATACTGCAATGAAATTGATACATTTTAATAATGCCACTCTTGGCTCTTTCCCACTAAAGTCAATAAAGGTTATTAAGGCCAACTGCCATATAAATACATTGCTACATTGCTAAATGGACTGTCAAAGCAGGAAATACAATTCACACCATAGAGCACTGTAAGGCCCTTTTTTATTTCTTAAGGAACACTAGATATGTTTTAAAAAGCCTTCAAAAATTCAACATGCAAGTGTAGCCATATGTGTTTACTTTTCATTCCACAAACAAAAAATAATTTAATTTATTTACATTTTACTTTTCTCATGTGAATCACCCAAAACAAAATAACCAAAAAAGAGATTGTTGGACTTCTGCATTTCTTACAGATTTGGTGTGGTGGTTACAGATTTTCATAGCTAAAATAAATGTCAGATTGCAAGGTTTGCATGATATCAGACCCTGAGAGACAAATTGTCTCTCCACTGAATCTCAGAACAGCTACAGCAAGACTTGCTCACATCACATGAGATTTCAGCTTTTCAGACTTCTCTTTACCCAGAAAGCAAAGCCTGTATGGTCTTTTTTCAAATGGTAACTCTCCCTTTGAATTCTGCAAGCATTTATCCTGATGTTGCAGGCGATAATGTGTTAATCTTGGATGACTTTTAAAAAAAAACCCCTCCAACATATGAATAGCCTTCATATTTTCAAGGGAGGGGGAGAAAAAAAGGAAGATTGGTTAAACTGCTTTGGATTTAATGGCTCATAAATTCATGAGGTAATATTGTGGGAAATGTGATGTTTTATCAGAATGTCATTCAAATGAAAGGTTTAACATTTACATCACAAGAGTGAGCTCCAAGTAAAACTATCCTCAGGGAAAGAAATGCCAGGAATAAACATTATGATAAAATTGTGTGCTTGATAATGTACAAAAATATTTAATAAAGCCCACAGGTTTGAAGACACTGGGCTAAACTTCCTGCAATATCATACTCTGCTGTGACAGAAGAGTAATTACAGTGAGCAGAATCAGAGATAATTTTTGAAACTTTCTTTTCTTCTTTATAGCTGTTTTATTAAACAAGGGGAAAACCTAAAAAAACCCCATAGGATGTCCCTGACTGCCTTTTGTATCACTCTAGACACATATATAAAAAAGCTATGTCAACAGTTGTACAGCTCACACACAAAGAAAAAATACATGCTTAAATATTTTAAGAAATAATTCCCTTTAAGCAAAAAAATCCTTCCAAAACAAGACCAACAATTCTAAGACATTTTCCTTGTAGCATTTTAAATTATTCTATTTTTTTTTTTTTTTTAAAGAATCATCCGGCTAAAGTTACAAATTTGGAGAAAAAAAAAAACAAAAAAACAAAAACAACCATCGACTGCAGACTACCTCCAAAAATACCCTTTTGATTTAACTTAGCTGCGGAAGCTAAGCGTGCACCGAAGCACTGCCCTCTTTCTGTGAAGTTGCAGTCGGATTTGTTGACCCGCGATGGATTTCCCGCCTTGCCGAGTCCCGGCGATCGCGGCCGGCCCGGGGCAGCGCGGCGACCGCGGCTCAACACTGCCCCCTAACGGCGCCCTGCCGCCGCCGCAGCTCAAAACGCGCCCTGCGTCCCCGAAAACGCGCGTCGGCTTTGCCGAGGGGCTCAGCGAAACAGACATTCTCAATTAACATTCTCTTCTGTCTCCTCCAATAGCTGAAATTAATTGTGATTAATATGTTATAAGTCATAAAACATTAAAGCGATTCTTAAAATATAAATTAGAAGCAGCTTCTGTCTTGGCCCGAGCTTCGGTTTGCTGATAAATATCATCCCGAGGCCTGTTGAAAGGAGATACACTGACGCCACCATGTTTCTAATTAGAGACACATGGCAATGTCACACCAATTGCAGAAAACCTAACCCTTGAGACTTCCAGAGTTTGCTGTTTTTCCGTGTTCTCAACACACAATGGGATATAAAATATCAAACATTCTTGTCTCTACCTCATCTAAGCCTGTGTTACAAGAGAGTAAGTTGTCATTTGAAAGAAAAACAAACCAAAAGATTTTTTTAAATTATAAGGGTCATTCAAGAATGTGAGGACATAAGAGCACAAAAATAAGAGAGGAGAAAAACCCAAACACATAAGCAAGTTATATTTTCTCTCCTTTTGTAGCAAAATTCACTGTTCACCGATTTCTTGTGGTAACTGGTTCTGCAATTGAAATTTCCACTTTTCCAGGAGTGTTTTCAGAGTCTGAACCAGCCACTGCTGGGGCAGCTCACAGTGAGTTTGAGCAGCTGAGTCACAGCATTCCCTGTCACACTCAGGAGCTCCTTGTTCCCTGAGACCCAAGGTTCTTGTTGCACCACATCTCCAGAGCCTCAGACACACCCCTGACACAGATCAGCATCCTCAGCTACAGCACAAACTCCTCCAAGCCAGCACAGGCCAACTGAGGCCAATTGATGCTGTGGGCAGCAGAAAGGACTGAGAGCAGCTCCTGCTGCAGATGGATGGAGAGGAGGACAGTGGGTTTGCACAGCCCCTCTGAGTGCAAACCCAGCAACAGGCACCCTGGCAACTGCTCTGAAACTCTGACAGCACAGGCTCTCACCTGAGGCTCTACATGGACAGCAGCAGCAACAGGGTAACAGTGCTCAGAGCTGAATCCCTTTTCAAGGAATGCACAATGTACTCTGAAGTACTCAGAAATCATTATTACATTGATTCTTGAAGTAATCTCCTCTTGCAGGTTCTGGCTTTGGTTTAAGTGTGCCAGTAGACCACAGACAATTGTACTTTCAGATCACCAATTTTGTTCCAGCTTTCCTCAGACTCATGCACCACTGTTGTCATTAGCAGAGGTGTCTGTCAGGGTGTTGTACAAAAAAGTTGACAATGCACAGCATTTGTGTGGTGTGATATATGGCTGTCATCTTGTGAGGCGCTAAAAGGCTCATATGAAGCTTTTATGAGGCTTTCAAATTTTAAAAACAAGCAAAGTCAAGAACTAACTAAAATCCTGGGGTTTTGGATCTGATTTTGCTCACATTTTTTCTGGCTACTGGGGGATAAAAGTAAGAGGAGACAGTGAAAGGCTGACATTGATTCTGCTTCTCATATGTTCTGAATAAAGTCTAAAACCCATTACTACAGTACAATTAAAAACATAATTGTGAGTGCTTTCAGAATTAGACCCTAGAGAATTTAAAACTGGTACTTACCATAATCTCCAGTTTTCTCCAAAATTCTTCCAATTTAGCCATAGGCTTAAGCCACCAATCAGTGCACTTCAAATACCTCTTGCCTTGGAACCAAAACTGCCGAAGCCACTCAAATTCAACCTGCAAGATAAAAACATATGGCACCATAAACATCCATGGTCCTTCTCTGGGGCAGGAATGGGGTAAGGCAAGAATCCAGCTATGCCTGAACAGTCCCATAGAAAAGGAGACAGTTAGCAAAGTAGGTTATTTCTGAACACACCCTTACTGTTTATTTCTAAATACACCCAAGCTATTTCTATTCCATATCCACTTGTGACCTGAGCTATTCTCTTCAAACCCAGAGAGGTGCAAAACTCAACTCTCTTTTTTTTTCCCTGTTTTTTACATGGTGTACATGTATAACAAACATTAAAAATTCCAGTCTGATATGCACCAACTCTGGCTTATTGTGATTAGCACTGTCGGTTTCAAACTGTTTCAGTCACAGAAGATGGAAAAGAATTTGCAGCAATAACATTGCTAGAATGCAGCCCAGTTGCTATGGAATGAGAGGGTGGCACACAAGGAATCACAGCCCCTCATCCTTCCACAGACAGCCCAGTTAGCAAAGATGCTGCTTTTCTTTAAGAGTAATCCATAGCTCTGGTCTTTAGAATTCCATATTTATCTTTGTTGTGGTAGTTATGTTTCACACTGAGTTCAAAGCTGCTTTAATCATTATTTGTACCACAAAGAAGATTTGTTTATCCCTGCTCAGCTCTGAAGATGCAAACCAACCAAGGTGAAAGAATAAAGAAAACTGCCCAAAGCTGTCACCTAACACTCCCTTTCCTGCAAGAGAAAACTGAACAGCTACAGAAATCTGAAAGTGGTCCAGTTAACATTAACTAAAGGTTTGGTACATACTTTAAAGATTACAATAAAAAATACTTAAATTTTCAGTGTATAAAAAGAATATGAAAGTAAATTTGTTGGTAAAATATAACATGATTAGTTGGCAGACACAGATCTTAAAATGTTTTTAAAAAGTCCTGAGTGCTAGCCAGTGACTTTTTAGCACAGAAGTTTGATGACATCCTTCTGAAATAAAAAAAAAAAAAAAGAAGCTGAAGGAGACTTTGCTTCCTCTACAATATTAACAAAGTAGGAAGGACCCAGTTATGATTTGGTAAAAAAAAAAAATCAGTATATGCAGTTTTGGGAAAGCTGAGCATATCATTCTTCAATTAGAATTTTAAGAACTGTTTTTTTTCTCTCTTCACTTCTTTTTGAGTTTTTTGGCCTCTACTATGTGATGTCTGGCAAATAGGTTCCATGAAATTAATCACTAGGCCATTAATCAATGAAAAAAATATATTTTTATTAAAATCAATGTTAAAATATGACTCATCATAGATCTATTTCAGTCAATTTGATTTTTGCCTAGTCATATTGATTTGCTACAATAATCTACGTAATTTCACTCTAATTGCAGTCTGGCATATAGGCCAAAATTTAAATGTATCTTGTTCTCATACAAAAGATATATAATTTGAGACAAAAAAGACATTTTTTAGGTCTAAGACATAAAGTAGAGCAACAAGCTAGTTCATTTTCTGCAGGATTAGCTGTTCTCATCAGAGGTCAGTGTGTACCTAATTGCAACAAGGGGCTGTTTAATGATGTGGACTGCCATCTCACACAGCTATCAAACTCTGCTCTGCATTCACCTCACAGCATCTCTGTTTAGCTCTAACCTGGGTTAATAAATTGGGGTTGGGGAGAAAATGTTTCACCCTCCAAGCTGGCCACCAAACTGCTTGACAAGTGTCTGCTCTAAACTGTGACCTCTGAACAGATAACTGTTGATTCTGAGAAACAAAATTATCTTGATGAGGCAAGATGACATGATTTCTCTTCTGTAATAACTTTTCTCTGTAGCAGGAACTCATTCTTCTTGGCTTGTCTCCTTCCATGCACAGGAGAAGCTGTATCATTAAAAAAAACCACCTCAATACTAAATACAGGAGAGACACAAAAAGTTCATTTCTAGCCCTATGGGAATGGAAGTTAGAGAAAACTCTCAGATTAACAGCTCTTGCTAAAGATTTTTAATTTGGAAAGTCCCATACATGAGAACTAACTTTAGTTATCATTAGAAAGTATTTTACATGACTGAAGAGGACACAGCTTAAACATATTTACTTATAAAAATATATAGGCTGAGTGTCTGAGGAATAATTTTCATCTTCTAATTGACTTTCACTTATGACTTACACCTGTGCAAGTAAGCTCAGAATCAGGCCTCATGTGTCTAATCTCAACATATTTTCAAGTTGTCCTTTAAGCAATGATTAAAGGCCAATTTTAGGTTATTGTCAATACTGGGTAGTAAAAGGCCAACAGTAGCATTTGACATTTTGTGAGGCAGTGCTCTCAGTCAATTATTGAAAAGTACTGGTTATTCAATGCCACACATGTAGGTGATCTGTATTTTCTCTCTGCCATACTAGTCAGCCACCAACCATGCTGTCAGCTCACTGTAATGTGCTAAAACAACCAAACCTTCCTTTGGCTGCCTGCACCTCTCCCCTTCTCAGCCTTGACCTCGGTGCCCAACAGCACATCCCTTCAACTCAGCTAGCCCAGGTCTCTACCTCCCATGCATTCTCCAAGCCAAATTTATCTACTGCTGCCACAAAAACAGATCTGCTGGAGGCAAAAGTGACTATACCTCACAAGCAACAGGGCAACCAATTCAGTCTCTAGTTTTAATCATGGTAATCAGGATCTGATTATCACAGCTGAGCAAATACCCTGATGTGAACAAGCCCCTACCTTTCAAACTTCAGTACTTCATTTGAAACCTGACATATCTTCAACACAATCCGTGACACTAAGAAGACTTCTTCTGGTGTTTTACTACACTGAGAACATCTGAATATTAGTTTGGTGCTGGCAAATACAGAAGCCTTGAAAGTACCTCACACCAACATGAACTATTAGCAGATTTTGCATTAGAGCAAGAAAAAATTCTTTGAAATGTGAAGAACAGGCTGGTGAAGATCTTTTCTGCAGATTTATTTTTATATGTATGAGCATTTACATTATCTGTCCAGCAGTATTTAGCTGCTTTAAAAAGAAGTTAGTTGTCAGTGGTTTTCCCCAGGTGCCCTGTAGCTCTGTTTGGGATGTACTCAGCAGCTGTACATGTTTAGGAAAGCCATGAAGGAGGAAAGTAGTAGGAGGAGCAAGAGGTTCCCATTCAGAGAATTGTGCAAGATCATTTCTTTTGGGATATATGATTCCTGACCAAACAACAATCTGACTGTGACTGTATGTGAGCTGTCAGGCTATTGTACTCCACAGCTGCCAGGTAACTGCATCTGAACACCTTCCTACATCCCTGCCACTGAAGTATTTGTGCAAGGCCATGAGCTACACAGGCAAACTGCACATGAACACCCTTAATTAAGGTTATCTTTACTTACAACTACAAAGTACATACTGGGAGTGAAGTAACTCACACATCTAACACACAGCACATACCTTGCAATTACTCAGATATTCCTTTGAAGGCTGTTTTAGTGAGGGAGACCATGACAACAAAGCTAGGTTTAAAGAAATATTAAACTTCCACCTGGCTGCCCACTAGAGATGCTAAAATCCTCCTCAGGTTAGCTCTTACTTTTTCAATAGGAATACCTCTGCCAAAACATCCAAGACAGGGCCCTGAAAAATGAACTTTGGGAAATCTAACATCAAGTAAGGACATCCCCCAGATACTCTTTCAGATGTTTTTCTGCCCACCAAAAAACTGGAAAAAAATGAAGTCTCCACCTATGCTTCAGATCCTCGGTTCAAACACACTTTATCAGCACAGCAAGTCAATTTTCCTGCCCAGGAGTACAAAAGTGAAGGCACAGAACCATTCCTCATTCTTTCAGACCTGCTCTTAGGCTTTTTCCCTCGAGCAGACACAGATAATTCATCCAGGCCTCATTTGGCAGAGCAGTTAATTTCAGCACAGACTGTGAATCTGCTAAACTAGTAGATTTTAGCTTGGTACTGTGATGGTTCTGCTCTGGTTAATGTTCTCTGGTGATTGCTTTGGAGGTAGCAGAAAGGGGGTAAAAAGAATGAACCCGTAGCATTTCAGGAAGATAAAGAGCCAAGAAGAATGGCTGCACCTAGTTATAACACTGAAAAATATATAAAACTGAAGAACTTCAGCCCTTTCAATATTTAAAATTAAAATACAACAATATCATCACCTCTAGACACTATCTCATTTCAAGCTCATGATCTCTGGTTCAGAGGAAGACAAAAAGAAAATTGCAAGGAACTTTATAAATAGCACAGAAAGCTGTATATCAGAAATACACTGCCAAAATTGGGTAACTGGGAGGCAGTTCTCCATTAATCCTATACAGATTTGGATTTTAGTGCTATTTTGATTTTGCATTGAAAATTGCTAAAAACTAGGAGAGCGAAGTGAAAGGCTCATTTTCAGTAAGCAGTTTGATTCCTTAAAGAAACAAAACAAGTCTCTTGTTCTTCCACCTGCCTGATAAAGTTTGAACCTAAAACCTGTATTAGTGCCTGAAAAGACAAAGATTTATCATACAAGAAGGCTGGAAGATTTTATATGCAAGAAAAGTTGCATTAGCTTCACAGGTCTTTATATTTTCAGCTCATTGATGTTTGAAAAAGAAATAGGCATTTACCACAGAGATAAGACTCTAGAAATTTTGTCTACTTGTGCAGCAATAAATGAAATTTAAGCAGCACTCTAATAACAAGTGAAGATTTGACCTTGGGATAAAAAAAAATTAAGGAAAAAGAAAAGAATAGTAAAATAGGTGGATGGGCAGTCTCTTTTCAAATTAAATATAGATCCAGTGTGTCTACTAAGTGCACAATAAGTACAAGTTAAACAAGGATTGCTGTTACAGTATATCCCATATGTGTAACAGGAAACATCCCTGTATGTCACATTGCAAAATTATTCAGGTGACTGCAAACACCAGGGGCTACTCTCTCACCTGATGTAAACAGCACATGGCTTTGATGTTAAAGGACCCGTGCAAATTTATACCAGCTGTGCCTGTGGCCCTTGCTGTGCAAACCACATATGCGTGGAGTTTTATGGACTGAGCCTGATTAATGTTTTGTAAACCCCTGCATGCATCAGACTTCTTTAAATTGCCCTAGGAGCTGTTTTGGTAAAAGTCAAGGGCGCAAATCTTTTGCCAACACTATGCTCCATTTTACCAACTGTAAACACAATACAGATTAAAATGTGTTCTACAAAGTTTTAGTAGCACTACACAATATTATATTCCTCAGCAGACAGAAATTTAAACACTTTACACAAATTCTAATTTGAGTGCAAATGACCTTTGTACAGCTTCTAATTTATCTCAGTAGGAATACAGCATAGCTCCAAGCAAGAAAGCACTTCCAGCTTCAGTGGAATCCTGTCAAAGTGCATCAATACATTTGTATCTTTTGTAGCACTAAATGACTTGCTTACATATGTTCCTCACAATTATTTCCAGTGTATTTTCTTCAGAATATACTTTAGAGCCCACACTCACAATTGTGACACTTATGGCATTATGCAAAAACCTGGTTCAACAAAACCCAGGAAGGAATAAGTGAAAAAATCTACCTGCTCCTTTCCCTCTAATCCTCTAATCCCTTCTCTCTCTTCCTTCTGTTAGAGAAGTGCTAGAGTAGTCTGTTTGACCACCACACTGTCAGCTCTGGTCTAGTATTTTGTGAAACTTCTCTCACTTTACCAGCAGAGGGATCTTAAGAAGGAAAAATGAAAACTTCCACGATAATCCCAATTACTGTACCAAAGTAAAAAAGTCATAAAAGCCACATTGCAAACTCATACAAAGCAATGCCTTGTAAGCAGCTGAACACACTTAATTGCCATTAACTCCATGAGGAGTCTGCACTGCTCAGACCTGGCTGAAGTATTTTCAGTGTAGATCATCTCACCTCATTATGTATTTCTTCTACTTGCTTCACCACTGCAGCTTCCACTGATTTCAAAGACAAAGCCATTGAATCAGAATCAGTCTGTAAATTCTGGAGTGCCAGTTCACACTGTCCAAGTATGTATTCCAATGTTCCTCTTGAAGACTATAAAGATACAATAAAAACTTATATATAGCCACTTCAGAAAATTTGTATTTCTCAGCTATATTTCATCAGCAATCCATGAGGTGTGGTGCAGCACATTCACAATTCACATCTGATAAGCCTAGCTGGGAGTTAAGGCCAACTACCAATACAGAGCCAAGTGTACCTCAATCAAAAATAAAAAACAGCAGTTAATGAAAAGAGTTTGAGTCATAAGCACAACATGAACCACGATTCTGACAAGACACCACAGTGCTGCATACATGGCACCAGGATATTGATTTTATGAGGGACCAAACAGTGAAATGTTTTTGGTACTTACATCTGCCACCCTGTGAGTGGAGCTGAACCGAGGTGATAAACCAGCCAGAACACAGTGCTGATGTGTCATATTGAGATCATCTAGGGACAGATTAGAAAACCTTAAGTACAATAAAAAATTATACTCAATAAAAGTTAATCTGGTTGAATATGGATTAAGTACACTACGTTTCTTGCTTTAATGCTTAGAGAATTCAGTCACATAGCTCCAATGTTTTGCAGAGCACAATAACTACTCACTGTCCTAGGGTCAGAAATATTTCTACTTACACAAGCTTTCTCCTGTACAGATTAGGAGTGGCATTTCCCCACCTCTTATAGGGAAAGTTCAACTAAACAAATTAATTCCTCCAAAGCTGAGGAGACTACTAAGTCTAGACTACTGAAGAGACTGAAGAAACTACTTGGAAGATACAATTTCTTTTCCCAAAATCACTAAAAAATGCAGAAAGTTCTTGAAAAAAAATGCTACAAAAAAAAAAAAAAAACTTTTGAAAAAACTATTTCCTATAGACACATATGAGGATAAATTGCACAGAACCCAGTCTTGCAAGGGCTACAGAACATTATCATCTCTGGACATCACAATATTTAAACACCACAATCACTTTCAAGAAGAATTGTGTCAGGAAACAAACCTAAACATTTCCATTACCCCTTTCAGTGCCCATTTTTTGTGGCTGTATGTAGCAAACATAGAATTAGACTTAATACATTTTGATTTGCACCTTTATTCAAACCATTGGCATAACTTTCATTGTAGAGCTGCACCTTGGAATTGGTTCCAACTGTCTCTAATTCTTTACAAATCTCAGAAAGAAGCCTATAATTTTAATTTTAGTGTTTACAAAAAATCTAAAACTCTAACTGTACAAAAATAGTTGAAGCTTCATTGTCGCCCTAATTTTTCAAGTTTTTCTAAAGCCTTCTGATCTTTACATTCTTGTACAGAACTTTCTCACACACTTTATGTAAATAAAGTTGCTTTATTTATTGCTTTATTTTATTTATTTATTTATTTATTTATTGTTCTCATTCTTTTTTGGGGGATGAGCAACTTGATGGACTGTTGGGTTGCCCAGTGACATTGAGGAGGTGGCACTGTCACCCTCCAATGACACTGGCATTTCAGGAAGATATAAAATTGGAGTCAGATTTTAATAAACAGCCCTTTTTTGCCTTGAAAAGAGCTGCTGCCACGTTGTTTGTCCGTGTCCTACAGTGACACTTCATTGATTGCATGCCTCAAAGCATATTAAAAAATACATTTTAGGTAGTAAAAGATTGTGGCAAAGATTTGCTTTCTTTTTCTCCTAAATACATATTGACTGAAAAGAAAAATCAGTCTTTGTTAAATTGGCTGTTGTCCATCTGGTATGAAAAGATTTTATTCAGATACAGAACACTACACCCAGAATGCTATTTTGGTTTTAGAGCCAAACCAAAGCTGTTCCATTCCTTGGTCACCCATGTTGGAAGTACCACAGTGCTCTTGTGGGGTTCAGTAAAAAACAACTCTTGAGGAGTCAGCCTCAGTTTCACATGACTAAGCACTAACCCACAAGGTCTGCAAAACCAAAACAGAGAGTCTTCAGTACAGAATGCAGGGTATTAAACTCTACGTGGGACCTCCCATCAGTAAAACTTCTCAGTGATTTTCCTGTTATTTAGAGATAGCAGATACACTTTGGAATCTGGATGTTGCATATTCAGTTTTTAATTGTGGACACAAGTTCACATGGTAAATCTGTCTCTCCCTGCACTGTACTGACATCTGGGGGTTTTGCCTCTTTTCTCAAAATACATCCCTCCAGCACAGAACCTCAGCACACTCCTCTCCTCTCCTTCAAACTGCTGCCAGTTCCTCCCTTTTCTCTCTGATCCTGTTCTCAGTCCCTGCCCTGCTCTGTCCCCTCTGGGCTTTCTTCTGACAGCTGAATTACCTGGGCTCCACCAGCAGCACTGAAAGCCCTGTGCTTACACAGCCTTTGACAAAAGAACAGACTAATGGATGTGTCTGTGTACAAACACTGAAATAACATACAGACACTTAATTCTCATTCTACTACTGAACTACCAGGGAGCTGAGAGCTTCGGGAGGAACAATGACTCTACACCCTTGTCACTGCAGACTACTGAAACATCCCAAATAAAAGGTAGAAAGATAAGAAATTCTTAGCCAATCCTTAAAGAAGTGGGGGCTAAAGGCCCTAAACTTATTACTTGGAGGTAAAGTATTTCCCAGGAAAACACAAACCACAACGAAAAATGGCTCCCAGAATTACCAACAGGGATTTATATAGTCTTTTCTATCTTCTCTAAAGTCTTCCTCATGAACTTTTTAGACAGCTGTCTTTTATCTATTTCAAGAGGCAAATAAAAGGTATGCTAGTGTTTAAAGCACTGGCAAAATCTTGGATATTCTAAGCACCACAAATATCTACAAACAAAGGTGAAATAGACTTTTGCTATTAATTTTCTTAACTTCTGTTAAAAACAAGAAAGTCATGCACAAATAAAAATTAATTAAAAGCACAAAAACTAAAAAAAATAATGAATTTTTTAAAAAATATTCCAAAGTTGTCAAACTTCATGACCAAAGTTTGTTAATGACAAAAACATTTCTGGAGTTCTAAGTCTTAAGAGTAGTGAATATACCATTTGGATTAAACGTGGACTCAAAAAAAAGGAGGGAGTGAAAAGCTCCAACACATTCAAGATGCTAGAGAGCAAAGAGGGTTCAAGTTAGTTTGTGAAAATAGAAGCAGATTAAATATCTAGAAATAGTTTAATGAGTCACTTTATACATGTGGAAGTGTTTCCATTAAATACTTATCTTTAACCACAAGCCAACCTCTGCAATGTGTGCAACCTACTTCTGGTTGGTTATGAAAATAATTTTTTGATGCTTCTCAAACTATAATTTGCTGGGGGTGGGGAGTGGTGTAAGATTCAAAGTTCATCTTCATGCTGTTTTAAAACCCTAACCTTCAAGCTAAGAGCTTGATCTATGGGAAACAGCTGCAGAAAAGTAAATCTGCCTTTGAAAGAGTCCAGAATGTATTTTTGTTAAGTATGTTTTGAAGTCATGGTAGGAAAATTAGTGAAAATTGTAAATCTGCTTGCAAATCTGGTCATGTCTAACTCAAAGATTAGGGAAAAAATTCCAATTTAATAGTAGGACCATGACAAGCCTAGTTAAGCATGCTCTAGGACAGAGCAGATGGGGCCCTTTGCTCACCTCCACGCGTTTTGGATTTATTGCACGCACCCAACACGTTTCATATTAGACACCCCTTGACTGTGTACTTGAGACAGCAGGGTTCAGTGTGCACTTCCTCTGCAGACCAATATATTATTCTAAATTGAGCTAAAGTGTTTCCGTTTCATGAGTGATATAAAGTTTAGATTTGAATTTTTAGGCAGGAGACTTGCAGCCATTCGCCAGACTTTTTTCTTCATATTAAGAAAAGCCTAAAAAATTATTTTAAAAAATCTGTCTTGCTGAAAGTAATTTTGAGTTTTTGTTGATTTTGCTTAATAAAATATATTTTTATTATTGTAATAGCTTAAAAGAAGAATGGATGTGATCACCTGATGTTTAATATTAACATACATCTAAATTATGGTTCATGATTTCAATCTGAAGAGGGTTGCTGCGAAGGAAGATGTAAATTTAAATTATAAGACATTTTACTAAATTTCTCCCCAGAATAACAAAAAACATTTATAAAATCAATGAAGAGAGGAACAGAAACATTATTAAATGTCTACGAGAAATGCTAAAAAGTAAAAACTGAGGGTTTTTGTTACTTTGCTATACCCATTGATCTTGATTTACAAGTTACTGTAATTGCATGTTACTATAAGAAATATCCAGTTACCACACTTTCTTATATAGATTTGTTTGTACCACAGGAAATACTAGTGGTATTACAGGTATAGGAATTGATAGGACCTGACTTTTAAATTATAAGCAACATATTGAATGTGTAGTTTCAGCATTTTCAACATTCATATAAAGCAGTAACACTACACCATTCCACCAACTGGAAGAACAGACCTACAGAGTGGCTGAGCTCTGTGCTGGGGTGGGTGAGTCAGTGGTGGTCACACCCAGCCCTCCCTGTCCTATCAATCAGTGCCTGCACATGAACCACCACCAGCTGCAGGACTCTCCCATGTTCTGTTTCCTAGATGTCTTGCATTCTGCCACTGCTTTAAACATAATGCCAGTAAGGGGACTCTGCTTACTGAAATGAGGTTCTTGAATACAGCAGGTACAAAAGCATAAGAGAAATGAATCTTCTGGTTTTTTTTATTATTGCCAAGGTTCTTTTCTTACAGTTTTCATATTTTATCTTTTTGATGGCATCCTCAAGATATCCCCTCTTAAAAGTTAGTGAAAAAAATCTTAACAGTAAAAAATACACTGAAACTATATATGTTTCCTTATATTGTCTTTCACTCCAAGTCAAAACGATAAAGGCAGTTCTGCTACACAAAGAAACCTAATAAAAGGGCCATTTTGAGAATACTCTCTAAGACTATTTAGAAGAGTAATTTTTTTTCCAAGTAATTGAAAAGAAATACAAAGACTATGGAAATGCAGAAGAGATTAAAAAAACACCTGGCCTACAGAACTCAAATCTGTAGCTCTTCAAAAGTACTAATAAGAAAGTGATTTACACATCATCTTCAAAAGAATGTTTAATATATCCTTTGTTTCCATCTAAACATGCTCATGATGTTACTCATTAAATAAACTAACTTTCTGATCTACCCTTCATATAGAATCTCTGAAAATACTTTACTCACTATATAAATTCCACTAGGGAATAAAAAACACACTTATGATCTGGTAACTCAATCAACTACAATCTACAGTATTTTGCAATAAAAATACTACAGTTAGTCCCCTTCTTTTATTAAATACCTTCTGAATCTGTTGGCCAGCATTGCTCTATATGCTCAAAGTTTCCAGTCAGGAAGGATTAGATAAGAAGTTTACTTGATGCCCTAATGTCTATTGCACAAAAACAGATTATAATACCCTTTCTAGGAATGTTTAGCTGCTACTTAAACTTCATTTTCACTGTCCCTCTTTCCCTCTAGGCTTCTACTTCATACCCTTATAAAAAAGGGAGGCCCATCCAGACCACTATGCCAAAGGATCTCACATCTTAACACCTGATCTTTCCATGTCTGAACACATTTCAGAGCACAGTTGGTCCAGTACTTCTACACGACACTTCCCTGATGGCAGTGCAGATTTGATGAGTTAACTAAGAACAAGGAATGGTACATGGTTTTTATGATGGCTTATAAAGGAATTGTTTTTAGTATATAAACTATGAAAGGCAAAGTTCAAATGACTGTTCTGCCCATAATGCTGGGAGTGTGACAAGTCATTCTAGGGACAATACACAGAATATGCCTTCCAAGTCACAATCACGTAAGCAGGGAGCTCTGCAAGTGCCCTCAGTCTTCAAAGATGATTTCTGTCAAGCCAAGACACTAAACAGGCCAACATGACATTGTCAGAAACCTTGTTATTGTTTTTGTGTGATTTATAACTAAATTTATTTTAACAAAAATGATAACCAAGAGAAACAGAAGCCAAAAGAGAACACAACAGATTTTGTGTCAACAAACCTTAGCAACAGTTCTCGCTTCGTTTCTTTCAATGGATAAACCTTAGCACATGAGCTCAGCTGCTCAAGCAAATTAACTCAATTTAATTTTCTTATTTTAATCCTCTACGCTTGAGACATTGAGACTCATTCTTGGAGTAAGACAGCTGTGTTCATTATGATCTTAGCATAATCCCACTACTAGAAAACAGCATGTTTGAATATAGACATAGTAGCAGAAGGAGAGAAGTGTCATGTGCAAAACTGGTGACTAATGAAATATCCACAGATTGGCATAATGATTGAAACCTCAAGGTTCATAGTACCAGAAAACTTTAGGACATTCATTCACATCTTATATAATACACGTGTCACTTGATAAGCCAAGCTGGAAAACAGAAATTTATTTGTTGAACATAAGAGATGCTCAGAAAAACTGCATTAAGAATACAAAAAGAATCTAGAAATACAAGGATGGGACAGATACAGCACAACTTCTGGCAAGATCTGGGGAAATTCTAGTTATGGCCTGAAGTCTAACTTGGACTAGTAATTCTAACTGCACATCAGACAGAAAAGGTGAAAAAAAGGCTATTTCTTTCGTAGCTGTAAAATGAAAGAAACATTAAGAAAAAAAAGTTTCCCAAAATATTCTGCAATTAGGCAGAGTAGGAGCAATTTACTATATACTTCAGCCAGATTTCATGTTTTTCTAAATAAGAAAAGTCCTAACTATAAGTAAGGTATGGTAACTTATTTTAACATAAGCGCAATTTCCTCTATTTTCAACAGGAAGTTCAACTTCTTTCTTTCTTCTCTTGAAAATTACCAAGCATCAAGTAGATGTCTCCTTGGTGAAGTGGCACTGCCAATCCAGGTGTCTCTATGTCCCATGCTACCTTCAAGCCTACATGCCAAACAGCTGGGTCTCTTCCCTCCAGTTCCTGTTCGTTGCTTTCTTGAATGGCTGAATCTTGAGAGAGAGAATGAGACCACAAAAATGAGGGAACAGGTGAGAATCATAAATACAAAATCTGGTTTAGACTTAAAGATATCCCATATTGGTACAATCTTAATAGGCTTAAAGATTCTACAGTCTCCATTTGCTATTATCATCTCCAAATTCAAAAGTACGCAACAGGTAAAAGAAAAAGAAAGCCATATGAGATCAAGAAATTTTTTGCAACGAACTTTACCAAGATGAAAACTTAAAGTTAACTACCAAGTGAAGGCTAGTCAAGTCAAGGTTTGTAATGGACTTAAGGTTTTCTGAAATTCTTAAGCACAAGTAAGGGGAGTTTTAGTTAAGCATCACTAATTTTTTCAATACTAAAACTCAAGCATGGAAGAAAAAAAAAAAGAAAAAAATGCAGCAACACTGATACAACAAGAGATAACTTCTGAAAGAATTTCAAGTCATAAACTGCCAAAGCATTTGAGAAAAAATTTTATTTGTTTATGTACTTGCAATTTCACCAAATCATAAACTGAGGCAAAGGTGAAATAATGGTTACAAAACACAGTCTACACCAACAAAGCAAATCTTGGACCCATCTCTGTCATTCTTTTCTCAAAATTACTAGTCAAACATGCTAGATAACATGTGCAAGAACCAATGAAGCTTCAATACATTTGTCACAACACTTTTCTTATCATTATGCAACACGAACGTGTTGAGCTTGGGGAAAAAATAATCCACTGCATAGAAACAGTATTTAGAGCTTAATCCCTCAGAACTATTTTCATAAGCTTACTTGACTGCAGTATAAATTGAAAGATACAGTCAGCATTTATAACAAGGTATTTGGGAGCTATGGTATAACAGTTTTACAGCTAAAGTAACAGTGCATTTTGACAGAGGAAGGATGAAGTTTTAATAAGTAGTTGGCACAGAACAGCAGTGAACAGTTAGAAATTTAACTATGCACCATGCCCAACTCTTGCTTAGAACTTAGCAACTGTGTCCATTTCACTGTCCACTTGAAACGTGCTTTCATGTAATAATTTTTAAAATCTTTGTCTTAATTTTGTTCTAGAAGAAAAATACTAAAGATGTATAGTTCTTATTGTAAGAGGCACACACAAAGTGTGACCACAAACTCACACTTTTAAAATATTCATTCATCTCACGTGGTTACTGCAGGTTGTTTAGCTGGGGGAAGCCTTTAGAAAATTAAGGCAATTTATTAACTATTATGTCAATGAAATATTGTCTAAATTCAGGAAGCAGAGAGACAAAGCCTATTAAAGAGCCAATCTAAATGTTCCTAAGTGAAAATTCCTACAGTCCCCAAGTTCCCTCCCTTCACTGCTGCAGTGCTCATCCAACTGAAGCTCTAGGCCCTTCCATCAAGGAGCACACAAATGAGAAAACAAGAGCTAGCAAATACTCAGAAAAATCAATACTAAACTCTTCAAGGGGCTTTCATATTTTCTACCCTGTTCAGATAAATCGTAACTTAATTTAAAAAAAAATGTTTTCTGAAAACTGCAAATAGGATGGCTTTCAAGGCATTTTTAATGCAATACATCATGGATATTATAAAGAGAAGTAACCTTTCTGGGTTAACTCTCTCTGTTATGCTGCCTTCCCATTCACTTTGGCAGCAGCACTGTTCACAATATGGCACCAATAAAATATAGAACTACAATCAGAGACAGCAATTTCAATCAAAGTTTCCTGGGGTCTCCTCATAAATCCAGCACCTTTGGAATGTGCTCGTTAAAATGACTTATTTTTTGCAGTTTGATAAATTTTTTATTGCTTAAGTACTGAGTTCAAATACAGCTCACAGTCTCCTTTTCTCTATATTCTCAATTATTGCACCTTATAATTATCAGCAGCAATTGAAACTGATTGCTCCTACCATGTTATTTTGGTAACAAATGGAATCAAGCTGCTACTTGCTCTTAAATGCAAGCTACCCTGAAACTGAGAGCAAGGGAAAAATAGACACCTTAACATTTGCGGCATATCCCCAAGTAGCACTGACAAACTTCTACATAAAAAGAAGTTTTTATTAAATTCTCTATGACACTTCAAGAATGATTGGATGCTGTATATTTATTGAGATAATTACAGTTGCCATTTAAGTGAAAACATGTGGATGCATCTAAATCATAAATATCTGAGAATAATTAATGTGAATAAATCATGGATCACACATCCCATCACCTTAAGAACACAAACTTATTTTGTAGTAAACCATACAGAAATGGTCAAACATGCAAGCATTTAATGGAAGTATAACAAAACTATGTGTACATTTGAATTCTGGTCAGCAGAGATTTACAGACTTGGGCCTGCAAGAAACTTTTATGCTGGAATCCCAAATAAAATGGTGCAACGAAGTAAAATCTTACCACAACATAACAATACCTCATCAAACCTGTAATTATGGTAGAACCATGAAAGAGAGAATGTAGCTGCAGAAAATTGGCCACAGCATTATGCTTTTAACAAGACAGCTCAAATTTCAGAGATGTTCCAGCACTAAGATCTGATCTTATCAGGTTTGGGTCAGGGTTAGGTTCAGAACAATATGAAACTCGTTTTCCTGGAACTGCTTTGGTTATTGTTCCAGAGCACAGAAAGTAAAAGTAGCTTTGAAAGGTTTCTTTGCTATTCGGCTCCAAAATCTTCCAGAGTTTGAGACTTCTTTGATGCTCTGAAACCTAAATGATCTCTATTCAAGTCAAACTGTGATGCCAAATTATATCCTAAATGTAACCTTACATACCACTTCTTAAGAAAACAGAATCACTGCCAACACATTGCTAAGAACAAGGACTGAAAGCATTTACTTCAACATTAAATCCAACTGACCATTGTTATATTATTTTTTTACAGATTGATTGATTTTTTTCCATACTGTAAAAGAATTTGGGCACATATTCCTCAATTAAATAAATACATAAATTATCAGTGTCTTTCAATGGCAATTTATATATGATACATTCAAGAAGTGAAAGAAGCAGAGCATGCTTTGCTTCTCAGCAGCAGATGGGAAAGAAGTATCTACCCAAAGTTATCTCCTCTACTTCATTACTGAAAAGCCTTGGTGTAAGAGGTTAAATTCTATTAACATTTAAATTTTTCTTGCAACTGACATTCACAAAACCAAAAAATCCTAAGATTCTGCCAACAATGTTCTTATCAATTCATGTTTGGAATGCTGTAAATAAAACAGGAACTAAAGCACTAAAATAAGAACAAATAATATTCTCTCATCATTTCTGAAGGAGAGGCTGTATTTGATCAGTAATAATATGTTTAAAAGAAACCCCACAGCAGTCTATTCAAGTGATGATTCCTTTTTAGACAACAGGGATTGTAATCTATTTTTGTGCAAGTAGATCACTAAAAATTTGTGAATCTCAGAACATAAATCAAACTGGTCAGACCCTACAAGTTAGACCTGTGACCATTTCATGCATTTACTCATTTCTTAAAAAAAATAAGATAAATTTTCTACATGCCATTTCTGTTACTTCAACAAGTAATATTTCTGTTATATTATTGACATTAGAAATTATTCCAATCCTGCAAAAAACATCTACTCCATGCCTTTTATCCATCAAGCAGTACACAAAGAGGACTGTCAACTACAAAGTTAGATTGACTTTAATACTGAACAAATTTTGTAATTTCATGATTTTTTTATTATGGTGGGGAAGCATACATCTGTAGTGCATCTCAATTATTTTTATTCCCAATTAAATGAAATAGCCATCATTAGGCTACATGCCAGGATGTTGCTTCTAACTTCACAGAGTAAAAACATACAAACAGCATTTTACAAAAGAAACAAGCACAAAAGGTCCTTAAAGATTAGTCATCACTGCAACTAACACTAAGTTTGTTAAACTTTTTAACATTACCTTGTCAGCAGACAGAGCCAGTTGTGTAGAAGTTCTAGAGTTAAACAGCAAATAGGTCTTACAGCAAGAAAACAAACTAGATATGGTAAAGAATCTAGAGAAAACTACTTATCTAATCTCTTTCTCTGTAGGAAACCCAGGTAAGAGAAAGATGGACACACTTCAAGTGTTTACATTTTTTTCCATCTCCTTTAAGATCATAACTGAAACAAGTCTCTACTTCAAAGAACACCTTTAGAATCAACTAGTGCTCTGCTAAGTAATAAAACTTCCTACAAAATTTACATCAACCTGATGGAAAGCTAGTCATTAGGAACTTTTCATGGATAAAATCCAATTTTTGAAAATGCCCTTATTCTACTGGATTGCAATTCACTTTTATAACTGCAGCAGGAAATAAATATATAGCTTACTATATTAAAATCCTGAATATTTTTTTTACCTTCATGCTCTCAGGTGATAGGACACTTGTAATGTAATGTATTATTAAAAAATGCTGAATTGGTCAAAATCTGAAATTCCTGTTCCTTGATAAATTCTGAGATGTAAATTAATTCCAAATACTGTTAGTGGCAGTATAATTGAATACACATTCTGTAACCTATTCAGTTCTGCATATACACCCTGACTACCACTTATGCACTTTCATGCAGCATACTCACTAAGAGGAAACCTCTCCAATTTTTATGAGGCCCCATTCTCATCACTTGACAAGCTACTCTTAACATAATGTTACATAAGTAAAAGCGTCAAGCAAAATATTTACCTTATTTTGTTGTTAGAAGTGTACTTCATTTGAAGTTGCTTTGAAAGAGTTTTACACTGGAAACAAGAAAATAAGCACTGATACCAATTAGAATATCAGCTTGTTTCAATATCTTTATGTTGATGTCTAAATTTCTTTTCTGGCATATTGAAAACTGCTTCTATTCCAATTAACACTGATCAAAGTTTCAAACATGAAATTTTCATTATGGCATCAAACAATGAACAAATGAACAAGAAACCAAGTTGTTTCAATTACAGTAGTATCTGTTTTAATGCTATTTAATCCAGTAAGTAGGTACAAAACAAATACTGATATAAAGATGTAAATGAAAGGAAAAAGAAAACCCTATAACCTGAGTTGTGCATCTCTAAACAGTCTGACAGAGCTGCCAGGGCTCAGTAAGGCTGCTTGACTGCAAGGGCTGCTGCTGCTCAAGATGTGACAACCTGGGGATTGTGCATTTGCAGCAGGGTAGGTCAGTACCAGCCACACAGCCCTGCAAGCCTGAGCTCCCACAGGCCAAGGCTGCCTCAGACCCTCAGTGTCCAGAGAGGATTTGAGGAATTGAGAGCTGACAAAACAAATGTGCAAGACCTGGCAGGAAAGAGAATCAAGCCAGTTCCAACAAAAATCAACACGCTTAATTTGTGTTTGCATTTCCCACAGAATCAGTGTTTTCTCCCAGAAAATTACTAATGCAGCTCATCTATGTCTTCTAAGGAAAAATAGCTCCAACAAAAAAAATTCTGACCACAACTACTCATTTTATTATGTATTCTGTAATGATTCTGTGACAGTCTTTTTACACTACACTGAGAATTCAATGCTAATTCAATACTACATGAATTAATGGAGTAAGTACTAATAAAATATCTTAGCATAAAAACTAAACATATTTATAGACAAGAAGTCAAGACATGATTCCACAAAGATATAACAATATTCTTCAAAAAGATGTTGAGATCCTCATGTTTCACAGTTATGGAGAGCTGGTAATACAGGAAATATTGAAAGTCTTTGTGAACTGCAGAAACCATCAAAACATTGACATTATATAGAACTGGAAAGAATAATATTATAAACATTGATGAGCTTATAACCACCAGCATTGGAAGGCTGTAGACAGAAAATCAGAAGAGCAAAAAGATAATCTACTTCTCTAAAATCAAATCCTCTTATATGCACTGGGTACAAAACTTCAACACAGATATTTACTGATACTTCAGTTACAAAACCATATTCCTAAGTATAAACAGGATCCATTTCCTCCAATTTATGAACAAGCAGGTCATTGCTTTAGGGATATGCAATGACAACCATACCCTGAGCACAGATGGGAGTGAACTGCTGGCACACAGAGCTGGACTGCAGGACATCTGTGGCATTCACATTCTCTGAACATGATTCCTTCGCCCAGGACTTTTCTCCTGGGAAACTGAAAGGCAGTGAGAAGCCTCAGAGAAGAGAAAAACAATTCTTATCTCATTTGCTACTCCTGTGTTTGTGCACATGTGGAACGTCTTGGGGAAATTGTTTACCTGAAGTGAGTCCTTGACTGGGCTCTGGTGTGAGTTGTTTTGACTCATTGGCCAATTAGGGCCAAGCTGTGTCGGGACTCTGGAAGAGTCATGGGTTTTCATTATTATCTTTTTAGCATTTTGTAAGGATCTTTTTTATATTCTTTAGTGTAGTATAGTATAGTATAGTATTCTTTAATATAATATAATAAAGTAATAAATTAGCCTTCTGACAGCATGGAGTCAGATGCCATTGTTCTTCCCTGCCACGGGGATCCCTGTTCTCCCGCAGACATCTCTCCACGCTGCCCCACTGCCATGGCAGGCACCTGAAACTCCTCTAAAGCTCAAGAACCCAACTTGAGCAATGCAAAACCAGAAAAATTTCAAGTAGTGACTTTTTTTTTTTAATGATAGAACAATAATTTTATTTACTAGAAAGATCCTGCTTTCTTTGTTTTCCTATTTCTAAACTTTTCAGAAAACAAAACACAAACTTTCAACTGTAAATGTATTTATGAAAAAAAACCTTGTATTCAGCAATAAAATTAATTGTACCTAGATATCAAAATAACATTTAGCCTAAATAAATAAAATATTTCTATCTACCCACATCAATCAAACCTTCTACAAAATTTGCAGTGGTTTTAAAACACCATAATTTTTACTTATTTAACTGACTGAATAAAAGAAACAAAATCAACTGACGAGTTATGAATAAACATAGCAGTTTTCATTTTTGCTAATTTATAGCTCTTTGAACTTAAAGGGACTCATTTTTCCCCCCTCCATAAGCAAACTTTATATTAAAGTAAAAAGTCTTAAGCATAAAACATAAATCCTCATACACAATATTATAACTTCATGTTTAGGTTTTTTTAACTTAAAATCCTACTGAAAAAAAAATTCTCTGCAGTACTAATGGAAAAAACCCCAACACATCTACTTGACACCATTGACAAATAGGACAGAAAGAAGTTAATGAAGAAAATTACACTTTTACCAGTCAGGAAATCAATTTGCTAAGCCAGTTGATGCTTTATATCCAGGAAAATGTAAATAATATGACTTCAGTTGTACATTAAGTAACACAGTGACACTGAGTTTCAAAACTAATAAAACCAATAAGAGAATGCACATGGGAGTATGAACTATTGTTTTTATATCACAGTCCTTAGCTGAAACCTACTGAAGTCAATGCAAATCCTTCCCCTGTTCTAAAGCAAACATCACAGGATTTTTGGAAGAAGAAAAAATCCATTGTGAATGATGAAACATAACAGAACATTTGCAAATTCAAATCAAGTTTCTAAAGTCTAATTTTATGTTTGCAAAACTAAGAGTCATTAAAAGGTATCCAAGCCTTTGTTCAAGCATTGTTAGGAAAAAAACAAAAAAATCCTCATGTCTGCTCTTAAAGATAAAAATGGGACAGGTACTTTAAATTAAAAATTAAATATTTAATGATGCTTCATCTGCACTTTTACACCACCACCCCCCCAAAAATACTGTATGCAATTGTTTTTAAAATACTCAAGAGCTGCAAAGCCTGTCAGACAACAGCGGCTTTAATGCAAAGTGTCCACACTTCCCAGCCAGAGAAATGTTGGCAAGTCCTCCATAGAATACACACTAACACTACAGCATGCCTAGACAAAATGCATATATAAGTATATACAGTAATATAAGTATATATAAGTAAATACAGTAATGCTTCTATCCAAAACCAACTGAAAATGATCTTTCCAAAGAAAGAAGAGGAGTAAAATCAGCATAAAACAAACCAAGTCTGTATAAGATAAATAACACTATAAAAATGGTGATCCTAACCACAGTGAAACATTTTACAGGATAGAAAACATGCACATGCATCAGCCTAAGAAAGGTATTTGACAGATTTTGATTTCCTGGCTCTTAGTCAGGGAGTTAATTATACCAATTTTAAAATCTAGTTAGAGAACAACTGTTAAACCAGCTGCAGTAAACACAGGTATTTTTTACAGGTTTTAGTGGAAATAAAGATAAGACTTCAATACAAATGGTACCACAATGAATTCAGAAGCATGTGACAAGTCTAGACCAGCATGCAGGTGTGCTTATATACATACACACAAAGGGACTTTTGTGACTGCTCAGGTCCCATCACTCACCTTTACAGCTGTAACTGTACACAGCCACTGTTGACCTTTCCACCAGGTTCTCATCATGGTGCCAGCTCACTGCCATGTTCCCCATTCCAAAGTAAGGTTCTTGTTTCAAGTACAGCATTTGTAGTGGATCCATATAATTCAATAAAGTCAAATTATAAGATGTTCTGTTCTTTAGACTTCTATCATCCTCTGGTACACAAACACTGCTTTGATCTTTTGAAACAGACCCTTGCTCTGTAAGAGAAGTAGCAGAACTTTGCTTCCTATCTATTACAGTAGTAGCTTTAATTTCTTTGTTCTCAAACAAATCTTGTCCTTGTAATGCCTTGACTGTTTCAATATGCAAGTAGTCATTAAGTCTCATTAATGCTTTACAAGCATCATGTATTTGAGGACTGCAATATTTTATATCATAAGTTTCTGTAGGCCAAGGAACTGTAAATAATCTTGTGTTCAAGTACTTATAAGTGCATCCTGGGTTTCCAATTAATATACGAGACACTGGAGTAAGAAAGTCTTTTCCTTTGATCCTTACAAGATCTTGAAAGAAACAGTTGTGTTCTCGCAAGGTCAGAAAGCTTTCTTGTACCATTTGATGGAGCTCTTCAGGTACTGTATCAGATTTCCTGAAAATCAGCTTGGAATACTTGGTCTTCCACTAAAGGAGAAACAAACCCAAACAACAAAAAGAGGAAATTAATTATTCTTTTTACAGGAGTCAAGATATTTCAAGACAAGGCAAAGCTGTCAAGTTAACAAGAATGAGTCTAGAATGTGGTGAAGATATAGATGCCAGCACTTGTTACTTTATTTTCATATGTCAGTATATTGCAGAAGCTGTGGATATGTACCAGTGGCTTAAACCAGAGCAAATCTCCAAGTAAATAAATATGAAGACCCTAGAAAAATTCAGTAGAACATACAACTCATCTGATGAATCTGTAGATAATGCCACCTTTAAGTATATAAACAATAGAATATCAAGAAGTAAGAAAGTGACTCCTTTTTTTGCAATAGTGGCAAAGACCCTTCTGTTTCATTCTAATGTACAGAAATCTAGAGAGTCACATGATAAACTCAAATATCTTTATATAACAATACTTTTCAGGGAAGAAATGACAAAACCAAAATGTACATTTTTAAAAATGCACTGCTAACATTCTGGTGCTTTCTATTTTTACATTCCTCAGTACCTGCCAATTATCTCTCATTTTACATAAAAGCTCTATTTTGATAACAGAAAATGTCCAAACTTATTTTCTTCCCCAGCTCCCTACCTGTAGTGTCCTTTTCCCTCATATCCTCTTGTGACCACACCAGCTCTGGTATCAGCTGGAGTTCAGAATCCAGCAGTGTGTGGAGGCAGCAACTCCCAGCAAGGTATAACACTGCTAATCAGCAGCTTCTTGCTTTGTATGCACAATACTGCTCCCCACTCCAGGAAGGCTTGGATAATTTTATTTTGTTAATCTGTTTTTCTAAGGAAGTGAGTATCACATAATCACACCTTTTATTGGTTGCCTGTAAATCTGCTTTAACTACTGCTGAGACTGTTTGGCAAACTAGACAAAGGCTAGGGAATAAATTTTTTAAAGAGTGGGTTCTTACATATTTCATTAAAATTAATAGATAAATAAAAGAAACAGATGCACCCTAGTGCCCTAGTAAGGGAGGGGCTGTAATGTGAGTGTATCAGGCATCAGTCAGCATTTGTGAAGCTCCTAAGAACTCACCACACCTATTTCCCTCTGTCCAGAAATTGGTCGGTAGTTCAGAGAAAAGGTAGGTACTGATGGTGGTGTGGGGACACATACTGAAGTAGACTGAAATCTGAAGGCATTTGGCAATGAGGCAAGAGCACATGGATGCATAAAACTTATCTACCAAAACTTTTATTAGTCTAATAGCCTATGTTCAAAGTGCTCTTAAAAAGACAAATAAAAGTCACTGGCACAAAAAGCCACACTGACCTATAATCCATCTGTGAGCTCCTTCTGGTACAACTCAAACCCACTTTACCAGTACTATCTACTTCCAAGTCTCATTTCAACCTGCCTTTCAGGAAATTAATTTTAAAATCCAAAGAACGTGCCCTTAAAAAATACAAACCAGGCAGTAAGTATTCACATTTTCCACTGCATGAAAACAGACTTTTGCATCATAATGCACTGTGATCCTATAACACTGAAGAGCTGGCTTTATAAGATCATTTGTTTCTACTAAAAAGGAGAACATAAAAAGAAGCCTATTTTAAAAATAATGATTACATATAATAAATCTTGGTTTATCTATAAACCTCGCCACTATTCCTTGTAAATTTTTACAGTGAAGCTAACTCCTTTTCTTTATATGTTCTTATGGTTCCAAAAACTAGCTTCCTAGAGAGAGGAAAATAAACCCTGTAGCAGTATCTACAGATAATAATTTCTGACAATTGTATTTACATGCTTAGCTTCAAACACCAAAGCTTGAAAACAGTCCCAGATCTGTGTGAAGGTCCCTCTACAACCCCAGGACACAAGATCACAGCTTTCATTCAAAGTGAATCCAAACTTGATAAACTAAATTCACCTGAGCTTGTCAAAAGCCTGAAATGATTCCTTTAGAGGTCCTTTTGTTTCTATCAGTGCTGTGTATCTCAAGCCTTTGAACAGTACAGTGAAAAAAATCCTTAAAAAAAACAACTAATGAAATCAGTAACTGTAAATTTAGAACTTGGAGCTATAGGCTGCAGTCATATGTGAAGGCAGAGGCTGATGGGAATCATAAATACTCTTTTATAACCTTACTTAAGAATGCCAGAATATTATATGTTGTGACGTATAAAGATTATTACTTCATTATTTCTTTCATTATGCAAATTCCCTGCACAAAAGAAAGAGCTCTAACAGCTCTATAGCAGTACACCAGTATCTCTTTAAGAAATTCTGTATACTGGACATACTCATACCACATTACATATGCTATTATGGTATATTTAAACAGTCACTAATACTATATATTTTTAAACCATTTATATGATAATATAAATACACTGAATTTCTGACATTAATCACACACACGAAATTCCAAACAATTATTAGAAACAGAAGGAGGGAAATAACAATATGATGTAAAGCAATTAAATCCCTGAAAACATGCACTAGAAAGGAAGAACACAGATTTTACAAAGGAAACAACACTGTATTCCCCTCCTGAACTGGAGAGGTAATGCCTTGCACATTTTGCTGCCAGCCAAGTCAGAGGCCTGTTACCTCTGGGTTGTGCTTTAAGACCACATGCTTAAGAACTATTTTATCATTAAGGTATCTCAAAAGAAATCAGGAAGTGGAAACACATTTCTGACACATCACATGGAAACAGACTGGTCCTCTTCAAATACCCAACCAGTGCCTGTGCTGTGTGTGCCCTCCATAAGGAAGGAATTACAGGATCAGAACATGGGGTGACTGCTGGGTTCACACTGGACACCTTGTTGTTTTGAGGGGTGGGGAAGGGCAGTAATCATGTACTCTGTGCTGTAACTGACAGCCAGTATTAAAGGTCAACTCACTGCTCACTCTGAATGAAGTGGCAGCATACAGGCAACTACAGTACAGAAAAAAACAAACCACATTTGAGCTTTAAATCTTTTTGTGACTGATTTAAAATCACACATGATTTTAAATATGTTTTCACTTCTGATGGTGATACTCAACACAGAGAATCACTCTATGGACCTGAGTGACAGAATTAAGTTAGGAATCAGCAATAAGGACCCTTGATAAGCAAACTGCCATGTGCATCACAAAATTATAGTCTGTACTTCAAATATTTGTGAACTGCCTTGTTACAGCCCCTTTCTTGTTCCATACTAGCTTTAAACATTACATTGTTTCAGCTTATGGCTTGGGGCCATTATCCTTTATCAGGAAAACATATTGAAAGAGGTTGTCAGTGGAAGTTTTGCTTGTGATGGAAATTCTTACTTCTATTCAGGCTGTACACTTCCATACCCAACAGGATAAGATGGTTTTTTTTAGTTGCATCCTACCTAACTTTTCCAACATGTTCAAAGAATACTATTTCATAAGAGGCAGATCCTTGAAGGAGTAGGGCAGGTCTGTCCAGGAAAGACAGACTATAAAACTAAACTGCATGTGATATTTTACTTTGCCCATTTGTTGTCTTCAAGCTCTCACCCTTCCTTTCCTCTCCAGCTGTAGTGCATTTAAGCACCATGGAACTTGCAATTTCTACAGCTGTGATTCCATAACCACCACAGACTTCAAAAGGTGTTTGTGATGCTTATGATTAGCCTATATACTTTAAAATATCTAGCATGCACACATACAATACATAAGAAGTATAATTCCATATTTGCAAAAAGACTGTATCAAAAATTTATTAAGGCTTGAACAGGTGTGATTTTACTGCTTATCTTGTTCCCATTGTCTTCTCTATTTATGGGTTACTGACCCTGAGCAGATGAGATGCCACCTCTTTTCACATCAGCTCCATGAGAAGCTGAATTTTCAAAGATGTGAAAAAGAAAAAAGATGCTGCCAAAGCAGCTCTTGGCAGCATCAGAGGCAGAAGAGAACAAACAGGAGGGGATGTAACAAGGCTAGGAAGGAGAAAAGTCAGCTGCCCAATTCTTTAAAGGGGGGAGAGTTTCTTCATGAGCATTGAGTTTAAGACTGAAAGTGTTTGGGGTTTTGTGTAAAGAAAAAAAGAAATAATAAAATCCATCTGTATTGCTCTTATAAATTCTCCCAGCTCTTCTACACCTGCACATCTTTGAGCCATATATCAACACAAGGCAGGCACCACTCCTGTGTTGTGTAATGGGAGCATGGTCACTGGAGCTCCTCAAACAACCAGGTTATTCCTTATGCTTTTTCTCTTACCATGATCCAATTTGATCTGATTGAACTTAACCTGAGTTCTGTACCTGATCTAGAAAGATCCAAAATAGATGCAGAAAATTCTATTTATTCATTATATTCTTGCCTACACTCACTTGGTTTTCTACTAATGTGGCCACTGGGCCTGATCTTACTTCTGCTTGGTTTCACTTGAGGCATTCCAGTTTCCACAATTTGTTTTGTAAGCAAAGAATTAACAATTACTTATTGTTGGAAAGTAGAATTAAGCCCCTCAAACTTTAAATTTCTATGTAAATATTCCCCCTATTTTGCCAAACAGGAGCTATAAAGTTCTCTTTACCACTCAGAAAAAAGAAATTAAAAGAATGGTGACATGTATTTTGCTTCAACAAAGCACGAAAAACTGTGATTAACTGTTATACATTACTTGTAGTGAGGGCACAGACATAAAAACAAAGAAAGTTCAGCAAGTTCTCATTTGTGAACATCCCAGTTCTAGAGATCTTATTTCACACCACCTGGAAGTGCATCATCAGCCATCAGGATACCTTTTTTCATATGAGATTTCACAGTGTCTCTTTGAAGGAAGATTTATTTGTTGTTCAGTGCAAACAGCCATTTTAGTTTAAAATGATTTAAAAGAAATACATTACCAGCTGGTGGAAATCAGCACTGGCTGGTGTCAGATACGGAAGTCTGTTCTCCCCGAGTTCTTCAAGAAGTTTTTTCTTCTGTTTTGGAGGGGTAAAATTGAAACAGAAAATTAGACTAAAAACCAGGATATAAACAGAGAAGTATAAAAGTTGTATTTAAATGGCAGAACCAGGTGCAATTACTTCTCTTACTACTTTCAATTCTGGAAAATTAAATAAGGGAAAATGAATACAAGAATAATCAGGGGAACTTGTCTGCTTACAAAGCAGTAATTCAGTTTAGGCACTTCTAGAGCAAATGAGTTCTTTTACTCCCAAGTTCTTCTTTAGGTATCACTCCTTGTTACACTGATCAAAATTCATCTCAGCCTTATGTTCTTCAGACCTATGCCTACTTTAAAACTACACATTAATTTCTTGTTTCCTTTCCATTTTCTTTTTTACTTCAATTTGTGCAGCCAATGAGTACAGAGCTCATATTTCACCAAATGGCTCAATAACCCACTTCATTAATAAGCCCCAATGTTGAGGGATACTCTAAAATATTTCCTGAAATAGTTTATGAAAGAAAAGGAAAGCACAATCTACTGTAGCCCAAAGCCCCCACAGCCTGACAATATTTAAAATCCCATCCTCAAGACCTGCCATCCCACAGACAGCCATAAATCCAGTTTGATGTTGGGAGTGCACAAAGAACCAGCTGCCTGTAAAAACAGGTTTCCTCTGTCCCCTTGTTCACTTTACTCCATTTTTACTTCTGGTTTAGACTGAGAGCATCTCCACCAATATTTAGTCAATGTGATCACTTATAAATTGCTAAGATAAAAGCCTGACGTCTCTCCAAATTGTATTTTTCAGGTTTTCATTAATTAAAATAGATTTTTTTTATGGCACTATACAATTAATTGTGTTAATGATTTGCCAAGTGAAAGAGTTGTGTGAAACATGCCAGAATTTTTGGAATCAAACAATCCTGATCCATGACAGGTCCATTCACACTTATATACTCACAGACTAACTCAACACTAACTCAGTATACGTACAGCTTAACCACAGAGTAAAAATTATTACAGTGGAAGTTAAGGCCTAGAAAATTAATAAACTCCTTCCTCTACTTCTTCTTTCTTTCAGCTTGCAAGAATTGCCTTTTAAAAATTTGATTATTAACAAATTTCTACTTACTTGCAACTCAAAGATCATAAAACATGTTTCTGCCATAATGCTGAAATACATAACTGGATTCAAACTCTTATTTTTATTGCAATATTTTCAACTACATAAACACTAGCACAAGAAACAACTCAATATTTTTATTTTGTAAGAGAAAGACCAGATGGAAATGGAATACTGTTTTTAAAAGAATATTAAGGGAAATACAAAGGGAAACAGTAAGTAAAAAAAAGGTATGACTAACACTTTCATAAAACCAAGTTCAAAACAAGGTGACCAGATCTTCGCTATTCTGGCACTACTATTTAAAAAAGAAAGAGAAAACATTTCATGTATTAACTCCTGCCTTATAGCAAACACATAAACAAGGAAAGCTGAACTATGGAGTACAACTGTGCATTCTGGGACTATGAATTCCATTTATTCAAATTTAAGCATCGAGAAAGGCGACAGAGGCTTAAAGTCAGGTGGAAGTGTAGAGGATTTTAAGGTTCATAGATCAGTCAAACTACAATCAGAGCAGGTGGCTCCCACTCATCTCCCCACTCAGTGTGCTGAGCACCAAAGAGCAGCACTGACATTTCTGAACTAGTGGTGTAATTTCTTCATGTCCTCAGTTTTCTTTGGGGACAGGTTGTTGGGATGTTGACATGAAGTCATTGGTGAAACACAGCAGATAGTAACTTCAGATTAAGTTGGCAGAAAATGACACACTGATTTCCTGCATTTTCTAAAACAATTACACTCCTCTTTTAAAAAAGCTTGCCAGAATTTTATTACATGAAATTGCTGAAAACATTAGACTGGCTTTGCTTTCTGTAAGATAAACCATACTAAACTGCAGGGGAAAAAATAAGATATTTTAACATAAACTCACATCTGTGGGAAGAAAAAAAAAAAGGCAGGAAGAAGAGAGATTCTGACAATTTCTTTGTCAAGTATCAGGCTCTTGGCAAAAAGCACACAACATTAAAATGCACTCTTGTGTATAGGTAGTAGTAGTTCACATTTGATTGTCAGATCTGGCTAAGTGCCTCTCTTCAGCTTGATGTGCAGACTAATACACACAGCTGGGTGGTAGAACATGCTGCTCATCTCTTATGCAAGAAGCTGTCACACAGATGTCAAAAACATCAAGCTACTCACAAATACCTCCAAAAAATAAAAAAATTAAAAAAAGAGAAAAACTGAGTATCTGGCTATACCAGCTGGCTGATGTGAAAGTCTAAGCAGTGTTACATAAGCATTATTTATTGGTTCTTCAAACACAAAACCTCCTCAGTAAAAACTAAAAATATGCCTTTACTTGAAGGTGTCAGGCTTCTAAAAAAAAACATTTTTCTCAATCATATTTTTAAATTTTAAAAATTAACAACAGTGAAACAGTTTGTTCAGATATCAAGATTATGTTTCTCATGTTTTAAAAAACAATGTGATTTTTACAGTGGCATTAGTGATGCCAAGACATGAAAGACAATCTGATGTGCACCATCCCTGTCACCACATACTGCACTGCTTTAGAAACTTTGTTAAGTGCTCATTTTGGGCCTTCAGAAAGGCAAAAACCTCTGCAAATACTTATTTTGTGGGCTGCTGTGAGGGTTAGTGGAACTATTCTAAGTGACTCTGCAATGAAAAGCAGAAACACAAAGGCCCAGTTTTTGAGTGTGCAATGAACATTCTGCAGACATTAATCTCTGCTCCTTCATTAATAATATATACGATTATTAATGAGACGGTTGTAAAATTCAGCAAGTGGAATATTAATAATTGGAATCTGTCAATCACTATACATGTAATTAGTTATTTTTCCTGGCAAGAAAGGTGGTGCCTTGTACATCACAGAGCAAGAGAAGTAACAGAAACACAGCAAAGAGGTGAGGGTGCAGAGAGGATGGTGCAGCAGCTTTGGAACATCATCCTCACTCCCAGCCTACAACAGCTCCTCTGCCTCAACTCCTTTCATCAGAAAGGAGCTCTTAAGGTTCTTAAAACCTTACCCATTTT